>BQNB010024480.1:0-60666 GCA_026074375.1 Tanacetum coccineum | reverse complement strand
AATTTGCATCTTTAACACCAAGGAATTTAATAAAACCAAAGCGTTTACCTCCTTTAGATAATTTATTAGCGATGAAAGCTTCAACCAAACGACCATGAGAAGCACACACGTTCCATAATCCTTTTGATGTTAATGCCGGAGGCATATTGGTGACATTAAAGGATGTTGCAATGTTCTCCAAATCCTTATGATAAGGATTTCCAATTGGTTTTGATTTCTTGTTCTGAGTTATTCATGTCCAACCATTTTGATCCGTATTGACGAATTGTTTTCCCATGAAGAAGAAAATTGATTAGGGTTTTTGAAGATTAGAGTTTTTTTTTGATTGAATGAAAAATCGAGGAAGAAGATGGGGAGGGGTTGAAGGGAGGAAAATTGATTAGGGTTTTTGAAGATTAGGGTTTTTTTTTATTGAATGAAAGATCGAGGAAGAAGATGGGGAGGGGTTGAAAGGAGGAAAATTGATTAGGGTTTTTGAAGATTAGAGTTTTTTTTTTTTTATGAAAGATCACGGAAGAAGATGGGGAGGGGTTAAAGCATGTTTCATTTGGTGAATAACAGAACGAATGATTGTGTTAGACGTGGGGAGCAAAGCTGTGTTTAGTTTATTCTGCTAATTCTCACCCGCGTGATCATGTGGCCGTTTCGGTTTCTAAACAAAATACAAAACTTCTTTGCTATTTGTTGGTCAGAATCTCATCATAATTATCGAGGTTTATGGCTTTAATAGCAACGTACTTTTTCATTTGAGCCATTATCAGACATGAAGCCAAAAAAGTACCACAATACCCATCCAACTTTCAAATTCTGATTCATTATCATACGTTTTAGAGTCATCTCTTGCACCGTTAGTCCTTTTGACTAATGACCATTTGTAATTAACTCAAAAATGGGTTTTCTTTTTCTTTTCTAATTATTTTTAAAATTTTCTTATTATTTAATTATCATACGTGCATAAAAATGTATAGAAATATATATATATATATATATATATATATATATGGGGACTTTCTTTCCAGAAACATTCTTAGTGCGAGAACTGCACGTACCAAAATAAATATACTTGCACGCCTTTTCAAGAATCATAAGTATACATGAAAATCATCAATAATCATAAGAATCCACCTATGTTCTTCAGTATCATCATGAACTCTTCCTCTTCTTTCACAAAAACCTTACATACGGCCGCAATATTGTTGTTGCACGCCTTATAAGAACATACATGCACACCTTCAAAGAAAAATTTTATATTTCCAATTTCTTATCAAATTATTTAGAACAACTATGTTTTTTTAAAACATATATGTTGTTTTTAGAACATATGTGCAAAAAATACAATTATTGAAGGCGTGCATGCATGTTTTTGGTGGTTCTGTCAGTTCTCGCACTAAGAATGGTTCTGAAAAGAAAGTCTCACTATATATATATATATATATATATATATATATATATATATATATATATATATATATATATATATATATATATATATATATATATATATATATATATATATATATATATATATATATATATATATATATATATATGTATATATATATGTATATATATATATATATAAACGAATAAAGGGCTAACTGTGCAAGAAAAAAACATATTTTTTAGAAAAGAAAAAGATAATTAGAAATTTTTTTATATAAAAACAGATAAAGGACTAACATGTATAAGAAAATTTAAAAAATAATTAGAAAAGAAAAAGAAAACATATTTTTGAGTTAATTACAAACGGTTGTTTGTCAAAAGGACTAATGGTGCAAGAGATGACTCTAAAACGTATGATAATGAATCAGAAAGTTGAATGGGTATTGTGATACTTTTTTGGGTTCGTGTCTGATAATGACTCAAATAAAAAAGTACGTTGCTATTAAATGTTATTAACCCTAAATATAGATAAGAAAATATGGTACTTAGTAATGACTATTTTATCAACTTTTATAAGAAATACATATGAATCGAACAATTCATTGTTGCATAGCAACTGAAATTCATACCATATTATTTTATCGTCATCCGTAGTAACGCGCACCTGCTTCATATTAAATTAGGAAGTTTTGCAATTTATTTATACACATGAATTTATTTTATGTTTCACTTGAGATATGTACTTGGTTTTTTGTCCACGATCCATGTTTTTGAATCACGAAGTCGATTTGTATTATTAGCTTCTTCAGCTCTAATGAACCCGTTGACATGTACATATAGGTCTTCAAGTGACATAGGTAGTCGGAAAATTAAGTCTTTAAATATTATATTTGGGTGAAATTTGCTTATAAACGCTCCACTCATCATGTCGTCTCATATATTTGTCAAGTGTAATGTTTGTTTTCCAGTACACTTGCCAGTAGCTTGAGAGATTCTTCCTTCTTGGGTTTTATGGAATCTCCTTTGCTGCATAAAGTTAGCTTTAAACTTGTCTCGCAATTGGTGAAGATTTTCTATGTTCTCTGGTGCTTATAATTATCGCTGCAACGAAATCAAGAACCCCTACAAAGTGTATTATTAAATATTTTGCACACGTGGGCTTGGAAAGCTTATGCAACATTTATAGTTCCCATGAACATCGTAGATTGTGTTAGCTCTAAAATTTGAGTCACAAGAAAGCTCAGTCACTCACGAGGAAGCTTCTGCTCTTAACTGGAAATATACGTTGTATTTGCTAGAAAGAAAACGAGCTAGATATGTAATCTAATAATGTTACGGTTGCGGGCTTAAGCCCAAGCAAAACCCGAGCCCGACCAGTAGAAGAAACCCTAGGCGTCCAATTTAGCTTTAGGTACTATAAATACCCTTCTCCACACAAGGAGAAGGGTTGGTTGTTCTCATTTTCTTTCTTATAGCAATCCAACCTTTCTTTCTTTCTCTCTATTTTCTTTCTCTAGTTCTTTCTCTTATTTCTTCCTCTTTTCTATTCAATCTACAATGGTGAAGTGAAGTGATTTACTTGGTTCCTACATGTGGTATCACGAGCCTCGGGTGGGTTTAGTGTTCTTGTTGTGGTGACTTATTTCAAGCTTATTGGTTCGACTTATTTTGGTCTTATTCTCACGTGTCTCTTAATTTTTAGATGTCTAATGTTTCATAATCAGTTTCTTTTTCTTATTTTGTTTCATTTTTTATGGGCTAATCATTTGGGCTCTTATTGATTCGGCTCATATTCGAAACTTCTCTATTGTCTGAAACATCATATTAACTAGGATATTTTAGTTTTCTACTTTTTGTGTGCATAAAACTTTTGTATAACACAAGTTATTAGTAGTTTTATTTGGTGTTTTAGTTTATATTTGTGGCTTATTTTTCCTCCCAAATCAGTTTATCAAAACTTTTTATTAGCTTAAAAGTCGCGGCTTATATACTAGCTTTCTTTGTCAACTTTTTCGTAGCTTATTTCGAGGTCAAACGCAGTTTTCAAGTTATTTCAAAGCTTCAAGTCACGTTGGCTTATTTCCTAGTATATTAGCTTATTTTTTAGCTTATTTTATGTGGTACCCGCGGGTTGGACAAGAAAGAAAGGACACTTTGTTTGTTTTGCAAAAAGACAAGAAAAGTACAAGTACGTTTTTGTTTATGTGTGGGCGAAGTATACAAAAACAGTGAGGCGGAGTATACAAAAACAGTGAGGCGAAGTATACAAAAACAGTTAGGCGAAGTATACAAAAACAGTTAGGCAAAGTATACCAAAACAGTTAGGCGAAGTATACAAAGACAGTTAGGCGAATTATACGTTTGAACTTGGGCGATTTATATAGTTTTGAACTAGGGGATTTATACTTGGGTATTTAGGCGAATTACACCAAACGCCTGGGCGTATTATACATGTTTCTAGTTCGTTTCGAGTTGTTTTGGGTTTTCCGGTTTCGACTTTCGGTTGATCACGGGTCTTCTAACGACAATCATTACGATCGTGATCCTTTAAGGATCGTAGTAGTGTATTTACTTTTGGTCGACGATAACTGTACCACTCCGCGAGAAGCAAAACACAAACGTTTTCATTTTAAACCTTTTAAACGAAGAAGACAACATAATGGAGGGAAAACATTTCTCTTATTAATTACAATTCGAATTTGATAATTTTAGTCCCTGGTTTTCAAGACAAATTCATCACTCGTCCTTTCTTGTTTATTAACCCTCAAAGTTAAAACTGTTTTACACCCTTCGTCCTTAGCACTTTCTTAACAGCCGTTTGACCTCCAAAGTGAACCGTTACTACACCGTTTTTCCCTGCAAATTTAATTTTACAACCGTTAAGCACTCTACTTGGATTTTAATTGCACCGTTTGTCCTTGATTGTGTTTTAATCAACCGTTAATCATTTTAAGTTGAAAGTATGGTAACTGTTAGTCCTTTTAGCTCATCAACCGTTAACAAGGGTTTCAATACTTCAAATACAACAACGATTTCACCAACAACAACTCTATTTTCACAGTTACTTCTTGATTTAGTAAAATCCCACGAAATAACTGCCGAGTGTTTTCTCGGTTTTAATTTTCAAGACTGTTAAAATTCCGGGAACTAGTATTTCATACTCACAATAACTACAACAAATAAAATATTTCACAAGAAATTGTTAATCCAGCTTAGAAAGACATTACACCATGATCATGGCACCCATAAAACTTATAAAGATTGAATGGATTTTGAAAAATCCTTTTGGTTACTCTTGCACTAAAAACACAAATATGTAGTTTCATATTTGTTCTGAACTTACAAGAGATGTTTGAGATTTAAAAGTACATTCAATCCCTTGAAAAAGAGATTGTCAAACTTGAATTAGACTCAAAGCTAATTTTTTCATACATATATGATCTACTTTTCCAAGAGGTGTGTTTCAAGGATTTATGTGTTTCTTATTTGCATTCTTTATCTGATTTTGATGCTTACAATGAATTGCAATGTTTGTATCATCATAAAGTCAAAAAATGTGAATGTCTTGCGAAAAAGCTTTCTAAACAAACTAAAAATGTTAGTAAAGAAGTTTACAACGATCTTTTACGAAGTTTTGCTAAACTAGAAAAACACTCGATTTCTCTTGAACTTGTTTTACAACAATGTCAAGAACAAATAAAAAATGACACAGTTTGCAAAGAAAAAAGTCAACTGTATTTCTAAAAGAACGTGAACAATACTTTGAAATACAAGATTTGAAAGCTCAACTGCAAGACAAGAACATTGCCATAAGTGAGTTAAAAAAACTCATTGAGAAGATGAAAGGTAAGGGTCTGGATTTTATTATTGAAAAATAATCAATCTTGGGGAAACCGCCTTTGCAACCAATCAGAAATCAACCAGTGGTAAGACAACCAACTGCGTATAAATCTGAACGATTCCAAGTTGCAAAACATAGGCTTGCCTCCCAAGTTGACGTGTCTAATAATTTGACAAAACCAGTCACTCCACACTCTTGGCCTCCAGCTAGGAAATTATCTTTTGCTAAGCCTTATGATGTGAATGCACCTAGCCCTTCTAGGAAAAGCCCAAAGCATGTGTCATTTCAGTCACCAAAGGAATCTGTAGGCTCAATTGACATTGTTCATAACTACTACCTTGAGGAAGCTAAGAACAAGGCACAACTTCAGCAAAACAAAGCTTTGAATATCAAACCTAGTGTGCAACAATCTACTAGACTACCAAACACTGCTATGGTCAACAAACCAATACATAAGAACTTTAACTACAACTAGGATTGGCCAGCATTATGAGTAGTCATGTATCAAATAGAACGGTTAACATAACAGAACCACCTAGGAATAAAAAGCCTTTCTTGAAGTCAAAAGACTTGGCATGTCCTACATGAAAAAAGTGCATTTACAGTGGAGATCATGATGAGTGCATCTTAAAATACTCTTTAAAGGTAAATTTCTCAGGCCTCTTTACCAGAAAAAGGGATGCACCAATCATAAAACACAAGAGATATATATTCGTAGAAAGAAAAGTGCTTCTAGAAACATGACAGAAGATAACCATTGGCCGCGTTTCTCCACTAGTCTTCCATATGTTTGTGAAAACAATGCCTCTAGATCTGTCTCAATGGAAACAACGGGTAGAATCATTACTTAGTTTGGGTCTTACAGTGGAATTCCCATTAGTAAGCCAGTGAAACCCTGCTACAACACGAATGTAGTGTCTTACCATTAGGAAAGAAAAACATAATACTAAACTGTTATTTGTACAAACTCTTCATATTTGAGTTGTAAGTACTCAATGGCTTCTAAACCTATTTCTTCACACAATTTATCTAATGGATACATCTTATCTCGACTTCTTTTGTGAGCTTTCCCATTTTTTAATTATGTTGGAAAATATTTTTGAAAAAGCAAATACAAAAATATAAAACATATAAAACCAAATACAAAAATAGAAAATTTCAAAATGCAAATACAAAATCGAAAAATCAAATTATTCCAAAAAGAATCTTCTCGACATGTCTCTTGGAATAGATAACATTTACGTACCTAGAAATGTCGATTAATATTGACACGGGAGTGTAAATGAAGTTCGAGCAAGAGTTCAATGGTTGGCTTATGTGCAATCATGTACATATATCCTCACAAGGAGAAGATAACAACTTCTCGGACTTGAGCTGACACAAAAAGTCAATTCAAAAGACATTTAAAGTCTTTCGAGCTCAAGTAACATTAGTTTTTTAAAACAAGTTGAACACAATTTTTCAAGAATTTTCAAAAGGTTCTTCAAAATCTTTTAAAATTGTGTGTTCGACACTCCCTCCTTATTCATCTTTCAAAAGTCGTATCATTATTTTATAAGTGAATCAATTTTAAGAGGGAGCTTTTAAAACCAAGTTTTAATGCGTTTAGACACATACTCACATGTCTATTTTGTGTGTCTAAAACATTTCGAATGTTTAACAAAATGAAATATGTTAAATGTTAATAATATTTAAACACTCATTTTGTTTTAGAACATTTATCAAGTAGCTCAAACTCAATTTCACATGGAATTTACAAAGTCATAATCCTATTCTCTCAATTGGTGTCATATGTGTGAAATTGAGGGGGAGCCAAAGAAAAAGTTCCATTAATTCATCCTACGTAGGTGTCAACATTTTTCTCCCCATGAAACATTTTCATGTCTCAAATTTTAATCAATTGGTATGAAAATACCAAAAGATTAATTATTTGCATAGGGGGAGAAAATGTGAATAAAATGTGATCGAGAAAAATGTGATCTTTAAGACTCTAATTGCAAACTATTACCTTCATGTGCGAAACAATTTCTAATCTCAATGCACATGTGTAGGGGGCATTTCAAAAGAATGAAACTCTCAAAGTGTCTAAACGTTCTGATTCATGTCAAACACTTTGATTGATTTTTCATACTTGGTTTTATGGTTACGATTAAATACCTAACAACCTATTACTTTCATGATGATTCTGAAGTTATAAGGTGGTTAGGTTAGGTATTAGTCCTATGATCCAACCAGAACTAGAGGGATCTACCCAAGGACACTACATAGTTAGAAATAGCAGTCTATAGGTATTGTTTGGAGATGAAGAGAACACGAGATAATGTCGACTAAGACATGAGTTAACACTAGAACAATCACAACAAGGTGTTAGTAATGATGTTTTGGTAAGCATTGAAGGGGTTAAAGTATAAAAAGAAATGTATGGATAAAGGGTGAAAAGAAAGAAGCCCTCCACAAAACTTAGGAAGAAACCGGGTCAATAAATATGCTATCAGTATTCACAAAGATGAATTCTGGTATTGAAGAAAGACATCATGGACCCAGTGATGCACTGCCACACCCTTCTCAGCCATCAAGTTCTCTCAAAGATAATTGTATAATTTGTCACGAAAGATACACATGTTATCTATAGTATCTCACTCCGAGATTGTTAATTATGAAAAGGTGGCAGTCAGATTAAGCCTCTGTTTACTAAAATTAAAACGCAACCTAATTCGAGTTTAGAGCTAAGAGATCAATAAAGAAATCTCATAAGTCAAAAGAGATTTGGTCATACTTGCTGTTTTTGAACGAGACCCACACAGTCAGTTATTTATCGTGACTAAATGTACCAGATAAAATAAACTGTCCACTTGAACTCATTTTGTGTGGACCTTTTCAGAATTCCATTGTCACACATTTGAAATATTTATGTGACTAGACTTAACTGGTAATTTTTTGTATGATTATTAGTCACTTATAATTTGAGACGTGTGGCATATACAAATATGTTTGAAACATTAGTCACACTATATATATATATTTATATATTATATATATAATATTTATTATATATATATATATACTCATTATATATATATATATATATATATATATTACTTATGTGACAAATATATGTAACACAATTTGGAACAGTGTACCAAAATCAATATATGGTCACAAGAAGTAAATTGTGTATGTGGCCTAATCTATAGTCAAGTTTGAACCACTTATTTAAAGTGACTGCTATTTTTTGTTATTACTTGTATAAATTTTTCTCCAAAATTTACCACAAAATTTAGTCTCCCCCTAAAAATTTTCATCATATCCCGCCCTAATTTTTCCCCCAAATCAAAATCACATTTTCAGATCTCTCCATTTTTCTATACACTGAAACCTTTTCCCCCTAAAAATTTTCATCATATCCCGCCCTCAGATGTATCCTTTTCCCCCAAAATCAAATCATATCCACTAGTCCATCACCAACTACAAACCATCTCATTGTGTAGTTTCTCATCTTCACCACACAACAATCGTCAAACCAAAAGCCAACTCTATTCACCATCGTTGCTCCCAATTTCAAGGCTATTAATCTGGGAAAACAGGTACTCATAAATGTCCTATAATGTTTCAATTTAAAACCAATTTAAGGTGTTCTTGGTTAATTTATTATTCTTTTGATTTTTGAATTTAGGGTTTATGTAAATCCGAATCTATAGACTTGTAATGCTTTATGTAAATGTTACTTTTATTCTATTCGTTTATGTAGCTCATCAGCAATTACAATTGCATGATCTTTTGGTGCTAAAAGAAAAAAGGATCAGAATCAAGAAACATTATTTATCCAACCATGGTATTGTGCTTTAGCAGGTTATTTGGCCCCCAACTTATTTCCAACATTATGTATCTGTTAATGACGTGAGATGTTGTGGTAATAATGTGTTTTGTATGATCGTTTATAGGTCTCTCACAAAACAAAATGATTGTCTTACGGAAGAAGATTCGCCTTGTATCATGTTATACACTTTGCTTGAGGCATATCAATTAGGAGATTTGGTATGCTTTCAAAAATCTATCGTCTTGTTCATAGAGAAATTTCTTAGTGCTCAGCCTGCTTGTGGAGAAATAGTAAAATCTTCTATAGTTGATTGAGAAACATGAGGAACAATTAGCGTTATGCTATCAAAGTGAACGATCGGTTATTGTTGTACCTAGTTTTTAGGATTATTTTGAAATCTGTTGGAGCCTTTACAAACGACAACCTTTTTTTACGCAGGATTTGTATGCCGTCATAGTGTGCTAGTTAGAGTATACGAAAAACATTGCAGTATTTCAGAAACTAGAAGATAATGTCAGAAGGGGGAGGTGACATTGACGATAACTTGAAAAATCATGTCGAGGACGCTGTACAACAAACCAAAAAATTAAACGACTCGACTCCTAGAAATAGTGGAGATTTAGTGACGAGAACGTTATTATTCCCAATGATACTCAAGATCAGTTGATGCAAATGGTGGTAGAGCTAAAGTTTCAGAATAAGTACTTGAAGTCGCATTTCCAGGATTTAAAGGATGTATATGCAGATTGAGCTGGTTCTTCCGTACATGCAAAGGAAGTTGACAACGATTCGAAAGAATTGAAGGACAAAATAGAGGCTTTGAATGAAGAAATTGTAATAGAACGACAGACATGAGGTGCTGCAGAGGCCACTCTTGAACATCTTCGTGCAGAATACATAGAAGCAGATGCTAAGTCCCAGGAGCTTGAAGCTAACTAGCCGAAGGTATAACTCGTCCAATGTGAATTTTTATTTAACAGTTTGGATTATTAGTTGTACCAATATGTATTTGTAATCCTATTTAGCACTTCAAATATATATAAAAGAAAAAGAAAGTAAAAATTGCTTTGGTTTTTCAGTGATGGCAGGTTGTTGTGTTGTGTTTAATCTGTGGTTTTTATTTTATCTCCAATAATTGCAGGCAATTTGGCAAGTAGCTCAGAAGTGCCATCAGTATTAGAGTTCTTGCAGCAGAGGAAATTAGAAGCAAAGAAGGTAAGTATGTCAGTGATAAATAACCAAACTAGTAATGCCTTCAAGTTGAAATAAAGTAACTACACAGCAAATGGTTTCAATTAAGAAATAACAGGGTGGAGTTTTAGAACCATTCACATTATTGGGGTTGCAGTATTATCTTAACTGGTCAAACGGGTTATCAAATGGGTAGAAAGTCGCCCTGAAGTGTATTATAATACGTATGTACTATGTTACATAGGCGTGATGCGTGATAGTAAAGAATATGTGTATTGGTTAGTCTAATTGAAAGGAGATTCAAATTAATAAAGTCTAGGATTTGAGAGCTTTTTATTTTTAAATGTTAAGTAAAGTTCTTCCTTAGCCAATATAATTGGTTGGTGTTTAATTTTGATTTTTTTTAGGCTTTAAAACTATCGGATAAGTCAAAGCTAAAGGTCAGGTTGTTTTTTGCAGCATCAGAGTTCTCACATTTGAACCACTCGCTCTCTCATCGACCCGTCTCTGTCAAACACAATTTAATCAGCAAACCAGAATCAGCAAAGCATCATCCGTGGTGAAAAAAATTTAACTTTATAAAACCCATCATGTAAAAGGATTGTATCACTCAACCCCCAAAGGAAAGCTTGAGTCCAACAAGTGGTAGTAAAGTACCAAATTGCATCTTCAGGTGAATCTAACCGGTGTTAAAAAATACCCGTATGACCTGACTTAAAAATTGTACTAGTATATCACTATATCTTATTCTAACTATGATATTTTATTGGTCTGTGTAGATTGATTATGAAGGCATCAGTTGGCTGATGGATGCTAAGAGACTAATGGCGAATTACGAGGTTAATGTGCTTCTTATAAAACTGTGATGGATGCTAAAGAGACTAATGGAGAATTGTGACGTTAATGTGCATCTTAATTGTACCTCACAAAACACCTAGGTTCATTTCTGGATTCTTATTAGGAAGAAAGAATGTGAGCACTACAAGTTCCCATCAGCTGTGCAACAGTAGATTTTTTTTGCATTAGTCATAATAATTAACCTCTATATCTATAAAGGTTAAACACTATTACTCGTATTCACTCTTGATGAAATAAATGGATTTTTCTTTCAAACCATTAAAGTCAAATACACTCTGAATTGCATATTTTAAAAATTCACAGGTTTTTTAATAGTTTGGATCACAGGTGGTGTGTGATCCAGATTCAGGTCATGTATAAGTTTATATTAATTACTAGTGCATTGGCGGTCTTCAGATTCAGCATTGCTTTTTATAGATTGGTTATTGCGGTCGTATATACTTGGAAGGTATAAGTTTATATTAATACTGGTATTCGTGGTAATAATATAATATTGGCCTTCAAAGAATTCATTTGTTTATGCTGCCAAGAAATTAGTGCTGACTTTGTGGTTAATACTGTTCGAATACAAGAATGTTAATACTATTTGGTTCTGCACTTTGCATTAAACATGGATTCTGTACATGCATTCTTTTATGAGTACCTTCAGTCACGCAGCCTTTAAAATTGGTACTGCACACTTGCAATACAACATTAGTACGATCTTGAAAATTAGTGTTGCCTTTGTACTGCTCCTTGAATATTAGTGCTGCCTTTGAAAATTAGTATTGTTCGCGGCCAATACAACATTAGTACTACTGCCTTTCGTAATATATAGGCCTTTCATCATACCATATGTGATATAACACATGTATATCTATGTATGAAATTCTTGGTTGATATCTTTATCGTCCGCTATTGCAGGCCCCCTCATCATGATTTCTCTTTGATGGACATTCTTCCAGGAAAGTCGACAAGGTACGCAATTTAGAAAACTTCTTTCACATAATATACTTGCATCAAATCCTGGATTACCATTACGATTAAGGACATTCATCTTCTTATACATAATATCCGGTGCAATTTATCCACTTAGACAATCAAACTTTGCATAATGATTATTTTAAGTTGTTTAGTATTTTGTGATGCTTAATCACTCCGGTTCATGTTTGTTTTTGCTGTTGCAGCTATATTTTGGACTCTTGGTATTCGTTGGGTAAGATCTTTTATATTTGGATGAGATGACAGCAATAGCCGAACTTCAATAACAATTCACAAGACACGTCAGATACTATTGTAAGTGTTTCAAGTATAATTAAGAGCATTATTGATCTTATTATTTTTTAGCAAGTTTCTCTATTGAAAACACATGTATACTGATTACATTTTGGGAGTGTAGCTCACATGGTAGAGCGCTCGCATTGCATGCGAGAGGCACAGGGTTCGATTCCCTGCACTTCCATATTATAAAATTCATGTGGCCATTGAGGGAACAATAGTCACACAAATACATATTTACTTGAGTTTACAAATCATTGGTCAACTTATTAAAGCTTTTGGCACTTTTTGGTTACATGTATGGACTAAATCCCACAAATAATGCTTTTGTGTGACTAAATCATAGCAAAGGCCACACAAACATAAAGATCATGTGGCCATTGGATGAACATTAGTCACACTTATTAACACTTTTGGTCACTTTATGCTTAGTTGTATGTGATTAAATACCCAAAAAAAATATGCTTTGTGTGGCTAAATATTACAAAAGGTCACATAAACTTCAAATTCATGTGGCCATTCGATGATCAATAGTCACACAAAATACATATTTCTTCAATTTAAACACCATATGGTCACACTTATTAACACTTTTGGTCACTTTTATGCACTAGTTGTAGGGTGACTAAATACCCAAAACAACAGGCTTTGTGTGTCTAAAATATTACAAAGATAACTCAAACATAAAAATTCAGTGGCCATTGATGAACAATAGTCACACAAAATACACATTTCTTCACTTTAAACACCATATAGTCACACATATTAACACTTTTGGCCACTCTGTGTTTAATTGTATGTGACTAAATATACAAAAAAACATGCTTTGTTGGTTGTACATTGTTTACAGTCACTAAATTATACCTATTTAGTCACACAAAAAACATGGATACGGACACAAAAGCTTTCTTATGTGTGACTAACTCGAATGCGTAACCGTAGGTGACCTACGGCCGTGCGACCTTTTGTCACACACAAAACTTTTCGCATGTGTGACTATATGTATATAGTTACACATTTTTGGTGTGACCAATATCACTTTTTGTACTAGTGTGACTTGATCACAAAGATACAAGACTTCTGTTACAACCAAATTGAATGAATGTTGATTGTTTTGAATCAAGGAAACTAACACCTTGTGACTCGATTCTAGTAAAAAGGGTATAAAATAGAAGACCCTCGACTTAACACACAAGTGTGGATTAGGCACTTGTGTATCTCTCATGCGGAGTTGTCTTCTCTTAAATAGAATGATAAAATAAGAAGATTAGAACACAAGAATGTGTTAGACTTAGAGGATGGGAGAAGAGAAAATAAAGGAAAGAAAGAATGGCAAGATGTGAGGAATAAAAGAGGCAGAGGGGTTTTTATTAGGCAGGACCAAAAGTGGTGCAATTTAACAACCACTTGGCGCGTACCCAAGCGCCAGCGCGATCCTAGTGCACCAGGAACCGTCGGGTTTTCGGGTTTTGGTGTTTCTAAATACACCGTTCTTGCTAAAAACTCTCGATTGTACTTATGATTTGATCTTTCCATCATTTTACAGTCAGGGGTCACCAACTCAATAGTTATTTGATAAACATTATGAAGTGTATAAAAGAAGTTTTAGGGATATTTGTCAAATTTTAAAGAGAAAGAAAAGAACCATTGGACAAAGGATTTATTTAGGTATTCTACATGGGATGGATAGAAAGTTTTGCCTGTCATGATTTGAATTTCATAATTCAAATTAAAGTGTTTAGCGTGAGTTGTCATTGTGTGAAAGAGAGCACATTTGAATTTAAATTCAAATGTTATGAGAGGGTTTTATGTGTACTAGGATGGGTTAGAAGCTAAACATAGCTAAGTTAGTGAGTTAGCAAGGTTTAGGAAGAAAGAATATGCCAAAAGAATATGACAAACTTGGGAAGAAATGTGGGATGTTGTGAGGGGGAAAACTTGATTTTCAAATTCAAATTATGTTGCGTGAGTGTGTATGTGAGTTGTGTGTGAATTGGCATGATTTGATGGAAGGGAACCTTAACATTAAAATTTAAAATTTGAATGTTAGGAAAGGTGAGTTAAAAAGGTGTGTAGGACAAGGTTTAGCAAAGTGTGTGTAGGAAGCTTTATGTATGTGTGTGTGTATGTGTGATTTGAATTTCAAAATGAGGGGGTGTGAGGGAGTGTATAGGAGAAGCTTCTAGAAGAAGCTTTGTGTGTGTGCCTGCGTGTGTCTAATTTGAAATTCAAATGTGAAATTATGTAAGTAAGTGAGTAAGGGAATGAGTAGAGAATGTGTGGGAGAATGTTATAATATGACACTTAGGAGCCTTTGTTGAGAATGTGGGAGATATCGCTACATGAGAATACATTGCGTAAGGGAATGTGAGTTGTCACATGTGGGTTTAAGCTTGGGAAGGTTATATGTGGTGAAGGCTTAAGGTTGAAGGTTTGTTTGATGGTTGTGAAGAAGAAGATAATAAAAGGAGTGATTATATAGGTGAATCATATTCCCTTGAAGAGAGAAAGTAATTAGGCAATGCTGATTAAGGAATATGTTTAGGAAATGGGAAGAATGTTCATCGGAATGTTGAGATTGTGTAGGAGAGTGTGTATAATCATTTATTGGAAAATGGAGATTAGCAAATGATTAAGGGGATGTTTAAGAGAGGAGTAAGGAGTGTGGGAGTTTGTAAAACATTTGTTTGTTTGGGAAGTGATAAAATTCAAAGTATAATCATTATTCCAACATGTATTAAAAAATTTAAATAGTCATTAAAACTTAATCCATGAATAATCAACAATGGACATGATTACTAATCATCTTGATGCAAACAAGCTAATTGCTTTGCATCTCAAGTAAAGCAGATCCCTTGAAGGGGAAATATGTATTTACGCAAAGTGACATTTGACTTAGTTTGACCAATAAGGGAGTAAAACCCGTTACATCATTAGAGACAACGTAAATCCATATTATGATCAAATGAATACTTTCGTTTGATGATCTGTTGAAAGTATGATTCTACTAGGTTTAGAAAAGTAGACTTTGACACTTTGGCTAGAGGTATTTAATAAAAAATGAGTTAATGTTTTGTTGAAAATAAGAGAACTTGTTTTTGCTCTTCTCTAAGTCTAAACCTCGTTTCGAGTGTTTCTTATAAACCAAATATCATATTCATTATTGAAAGATCCACATGTATCGGGTAAGAGGAAAGCCGATAAATAAAAAATGGCCAAAACTTGATCAGCGCTTGGCGCACTGGCCATGTGCTGGCGCGTGACCAGCGTGCCAGGAACATTGTTCATGTTTTGCCATTTTTGGCCATCGTTTGTAATTTTTAGTGTCGTGAACGTTTATTAGTCATCACTAAAACATAAGTAAAATCTTAGTCAATGTTTCCCCAACAACATTAGAAGTTAAATTCATGATCTCCAATGATGTTACATGAGATTATAGAAAACTTACCAATGGGGCTAATTACCAAATATAACAAATAACGGGCAAGGCCCTAATAAGTGTCGTCTAACAATTCTCACTGCACCTTGCATTACAAGATATGCTTGTTTGGCAACAAGATAATTAGTTGTAAATTTATTTGATACCAGTAATATGCCTAAAGTTTATGCTTGTTTTACTTTATAGGTCATATAATGCACCTTCGTATCAAACACTTGCATGAAATAAATTGCTGCTATTGCAGTTAAACTTAATAATAGGCCATGGGTTGCCAAAATCTCGATTCTGATCTTATGTTTATGATTGTAGATACTACAAAGCAAAAACTATATCGCTCCTACGTGGGTTTAATTTTTACAATATAATCTTACGATACTCGTACGATCCGATCTTAATTTTCTCAAACACAGTTTATTATAAACTCACAATTTATGTATTAAGTTTTGTAGAATATGAAAAACAAGATGCTAATAATATTGAAACTCTTCATAATCATAATTTTAACCTACATTTTCATAATATACATGATATATAATAGTATGTAGATTAACATAATTTTACAATGCCAATTAAGAAAATGACACTATAATAGGATCATAAGATCTCGATCCGATCTTATAATCACGATCTTGCAAAGACAAAAACGATATTAGGTAAGATCACGATCTTAAAAAAACTTAGTAATAGCTAACATATAGTTACGGCTACTAATAGCCTGCAACTCAAACTATAACTAGAACTAATACCTTGTAGTTTTTCAATCCCCAAAGTGTTGTAGTCCCGATCTTGACCTTATGATCTTATGATTTTACGATGCTACAAAGCAAAAACGTTCTCGTTCCTACATAGGATCCTTGCGAGATAGGATCTTAATAGGATCTCGACATTAATAATATGATTTTAAGATTGTTGCGCATGTGAAAGAGTAAAAGATGGAACAATAACCCATGACTTTCAAATATGAAAGACTTGGGGTATGTTTGGTACATGAGGTTCAAGGGCTTTAAGCTGATAGCCATTTAAAATAAAATGTTTGGTATCTCTACTTTAGACTAACGCGCTTCCATGAGCCTCATTTTTTAATTCTATTAACTTTCTTGGGTTTTCTCTATCTAGATATATAAAATACATTTTTTAAAAAAATCCCCAGCTACACGATGCAACAGATTCTTTTTACTATTTCCATTTTTTATTCAAAAATAATATATTCTAATCTAACTTATATATATATATATATATATATATATTATTAAAATATATATATATATATATATATATATATATATAGAGGAAGGTTAAAATAAAAAAACAAATATTCGTGAGAAGGATAAAAAGAAAACTTTTTTAAAAAAAGTTCTCGAAAAATTCTAAAAAAATTCCATTAAATCAGGTATGTTGGTGCATAAAACTTTTGTAAAAGAAGTTTTCTAATTTTGAGTTTTTATACGTTTTTTTAATGCGCAAAAAAAGAAATTTTGATGCACAAAAAAATTTTGATGCACAAATTTTTCGACTTGTTATAGTTTGATGCGCAATAAAATTTTGATGCAAAAAGTCAAAAGAAGTTGGGTACAAAAACGAATTTTTGATGCACAAAAAACCGATTTAATGCACAAACGTTTTTTTCCATAATTTTTTTCGGCAAAACTATCAACTTTTAGAAAAACTTTCTTTACAACATTTTCATACACTAACATACACGATCTTGTAGAATGTTTTTAGAATTTTTTGAGAACTTTTAAAAAAAATAAATATTTTTATTCTTCTCACGAATATTTGTCTTTTTATTTGATCTTTATTATATATATATATATATATATATATATATATATATATATATATATATATATATATATATATATTATTATCTATATATAGAGAGAGAGAGAGAGAGAGAGGAGGAAGTAGGGATCAGTGAGAGGTAAGTAATTTAAATAAAAAGGGCTGAGAAGTCGACTTAAAACCACACTTTGGGAGGAACGACTTTCATTAGATGCATTTCTATTCATACATTTGAGATGCAAAGACTTGCATTAGATGCATTTTTATTCATCTAGATACAACAAATTTTCATAATTTTGGCACATGTAGAGGAACAAAAAACAAGAGAAATCATGAAATATATCTAATATACGCATATGCATCTAATTAAAATCTAGAAAACACATTATGATACATTATAATGCATCTAAGATTATAGAGATACATCTAATTTAAGTCGATGCATCTCGGATATGCGGTTATAGTTACTTCTTATCCTTCTTATTTTAAGAAAACTTCTCATTTGATCCTAACTCTATATATATACACACATATATATATCTCTTAAATTCTATAAAATCTGATTTTTAATATTTTGCCTACATTGCACAAAGGCTTCCTTAACTATCATTCCGAATACATAAATCACAAAAAATATCTAAAAGTTTCACTTAACACTTTGACTCTTCGATTTTGACTTTTGAACGAAAAAATTGGTTGATTAACCAATCCTATATCATCTCATATGTACCACACTCAAACATATCATATTATAAAGTGTTTTTTTAACGTGTGCTCCAGAGGCACACATTAAAGGAGGCCTCGCCGTCTGTGTGTCAGTTTTTTAATGGCCAGCGGTCATTGAGAGGTCCTTGTATCAGGTTCCACAATCACTGACAAACTATTCAAAAGATGACACACAATGAGTAAAACCCTCCTTAACTCTATCTATCGGTTAACGTTGAGTGATTCAATTGCCTTCAACGGATATATGGCTACGGAGTTTTGTATTTTGTGGTATTTTGTGGATGTTATCCAAACTACACCTTGGGTCGTTTGAGCATTTAGGAATTGCTTTTCTTTTGCTTTGAATCTGGTCTGCAAGGTACACTTGAGGAAGATATTAAAATCTGATCGCCTTCTAGGAATCGGCATAGAAATAAGAATGCTAGTCCGAAATGGTTAGATTGAATAAGTAACCCTTTCTCGGCTTGTGTCAAAGTCTTGTAATCCTTTTCTTCTACTCTCTTCGCTAGTACCTTGCTACTCAAGTAGTTTTAATAAATCTATTGAGGTTAAAAACAAAAAAAAAGTTATGCTGGATCGTCAAGTCAAAAATTTGGGTCAAAGACGGCTATTGAACTCTCGAATATTTATGATGACACAACCCGATAAAAGCGGCATGATTATTTATTAATTGAGATGTATATAGTTGCTTTCCGAAGGTTTATTTACTCATTTTATTTAAAGGTTAAAATGGTCTCAGATTATTATATTGAAGGCCGGTTGGCTTTTAGTTAACGTTTTTATTGTCCCAGAGCATAATTGAACTAATAATGGTTTAATTCGATCCATTAGTGTAGGTAATGTATACTTTTATACTCTTAGTTATATACTCATAGTTATATACTCATTTTTATACATCATATATGCACATGCACATCCGAGTGCAATAGTTTGAACTATATTGATTGGAAAATTATCATCATCAATATAATTACTTTTATCAAAAAATCTAAACCACCATATGTTTACACACTGACAAATAACATATTGTTAATACTCGTATTATTTAGTGTTTGGATAATTTGAGAAAATGCCTATAGACAATAGATAAATAAGGATAGACATAACAACAATGTTCATAAGTTTAGCTACATTTAACAAAAAGGAATTGTGGTACACTTTGTTGCTCGTTTGACTTCTACTTCTATGTAAATCGTATTTGAAAATTAAATTTAACAAAAGGTTTTAGCCTAGCCATGAGCGACACATCTATTAATATGTTGTGAGTTGTTCCTTTTTTAACTAGAAGAAAAGCTTGACCTACATTTAATTTTTTAGAAAGACTATATAAACCAAATCATAGCTAGTTCATCATCCACATTGGAAAAGCAACTTATCCATTCAAGTCTTCAAGAGCAAGTAAAAATCCTGTAGCCATGCAAGTTTCAAATTACCTGCACATGAATAGTGGCAACGAAGTATCCAGCTATGCTACCAATTCCTTTGTTCAGGTTGGTCCATAATTTTGAATCTATAATTCTAGATTTGCATATTATTCATTGTAGATATTTTGTTTAACATATAATATATGCTAATCAGTCATCGTAATATATACGATGCATGTTCTCTGATGAGGGCTACGCTGGACAATGATTGTTGCTTTTACAATTATAATCTTACTGAATTATTAAAATTGTGTGTGTCAGGAAACCGGGATAAGAAAAGTGCAGCCGATACTAAGGGCAGCTGTAAACTGCATAGCTAATCTTGATGGCTTCCCCCACTGTTTTAATATTGCAGATTTGGGTTGTTCTACAGGAACTAACACACAATTGGTTGTATCTAATATTATGGATGAAGTCCTTAAGGTGTGTAACGAAAATAATCTAAAAGTTCCACAATTTCAAGTGTGTTTAAATGACCTTTTTGGAAATGACTTTAACTCCATCTTCATATCACTACCGGCGTTCTATGAAAGGCGTAACAAGGAGATCCAGGGAAAGAATAGCCCTTGCTTATTTGTTTCGGCTGTGCCTGGTTCTTTTCACAGGAGGCTCTTTCCGGATCAGAGTATGCACTTTTTTCATTCATCTAGCAGCCTTCACTGGCTTTCTCAGGTTAGTTTATATAGCACCAAAGAAAATGAAAAGCATTATGGATAGTTCTTTGGTATATATGTGTATTAGTTAGTACATACTGTATGTTTGTTTCTTTTTTGAACTTTAAGATAAATGCATGTATATACAAGGGAAAATTTTGATTAATACAAAAAGAAGTTAAGACACTAAATATTTGCAATTATATATATTCCCAGGTACCAAATGGCCTTGAGAACAATGGACTAAATATCTACATGTCAAAAACGAGCCCTCCAAATGTGTTTGAGATTTACAGGATGCAGTTTGAAAAGGATTTTACATCTTTTTTAGAATCACGCTCAGCTGAAATGATACGTGGAGGGCATATGGTTCTTGCATTTCAAGGACGAAGTGATGTTGATCCTAGTAGCAATGATTGTTGCCGTCTTTGGGAGTTGCTGGCTAAATCACTTGTTGACATAGCGAAGGAGGTAATTGGTTCTTTCCAGTACTCTTGATAGCTTATAATTTTTTAATTTAGTAACTAACTCTTTATTACAATATATTCGTTGCAGGGATATGTTAAAGAAGCTGAAATTAGAAAATTCAATATTCCAATGTATAATCCATATAAAGATGAAGTTTGGGATCTTATTCACAATCAAGGATCATTTTCTCTTGATATTTTTGAATCATTCCAAATTAATTGGGATCCATATGACCCGCATTATGAAAATTCAAAGTCAACTGGGAATGGCAAAAGGGTTGCAAAAATCTTAAGAGCGGTTGCAGAGCCAATGCTGGTTACTCATTTTGGGGATTCTGCAATGGACTTGTTGTTTCAAAAATATGAAACATATGTGGATAAACATCTGTTAACTGAGAAAACAAAGCACTATGTAATAGTAATTTCTTTGACAAAAGTCTAAAATATTTCTGTACTAAGCTAATTTGAGCTTTAATCAATGTTGGGTGCTTTTGAAATCGTTGAGAATAAATTTAGCAAGTCGTCATTAATCTAATGTCATGGTAATTGTTTCCTTCCTGTTGAAATTTACATATCAATATATTAGGATAAAAACTAAAAAGGCAAACATACAGGATGTAGCATGTTTTGATTTGTACCTAAGTTGCACGGGGACGGAAACGGGGACGGGTACGGGTACCGGGAAACGGCAACATCCTAAAATTCAAGAAACGGGTCGGCAAGGAAACGTCTATGTGTTTTATAATATTTTAGTATATGGCAAATTGTCTTCTAAAAAAACAAATACTATAATAATTAGGAATAGATTTTATGAATTCTAACACTATAAAATTAATAAACTAATATGTTTGAGTTTTTTTTTTACATCTTTGAGCCATATTACACATGAGAATAATGAGACGAGTCACATATATTCAACACTTTGCAAAGAATTACTAGTGTATTTTTGTTCGAGGAAAAAATCACAACTCAAAAAGAATATACAAAAATATGTAGTGTTAAATATGTATATGGTGGTATCTTAAAAACTAGATAAAAGTTAAATGATGTACTGTAAACCATAGAACATGTGTACATTTTTAAATGTTTGACTTTCAAATTCTAAATTAAAAGCTATTTTAACTAAATAGAAAAATAATCTACATAGATGGCAGGGTATCAAATGTTACTGTATAAGTTTTCATTATTAAATAAATAAAGAAAGAAAAAAAGAAAAAAAGTACAAGAAGTTCACTGTTTTTATTGGGAACATTGTTTATTAGTGTATTTTTTTGTCTACACCCTATTATTTCTTTTCATCGTCTTCTTCACCAAAGTGCTCCACAATAACAGTCATCGGAAAAAAAAAACTCAGATCTACTACTTTATAATTTTGTTCCTGCCATAGGAAACGTGACTTTTTGGGCAAGACACGTTTCCCCAAATGTTTCTTTGATAAGGATCGGCGTACTCCAAGTGAAGAAACGTTTCCACCTTTTCCGGGGACGTTTCCGAGGCATTTCCCGATGTTTCCCGGCGTTTCCCGTTTCCGGGACGTTTCGGGTACGTGATACGGCGTCCTGGTGGCGTTTCCGTGCATCCTAGATTTGTACCGTCTAATGTCTTGGTAGACATTAATATTTGGGTGATTAACGAAATACTGGTTAAAATTTTAAATTTCTAAATCATGGTAATCATTGAGAATAAAAGGAGCAAGCCTTCTTTGTATTTAGTACATACAACAAAACTATTAAGCTAGAGACTGTGTTTGAATGTATAGTGACTTGAAAGGAATAAAGGCAAGAATATATTTCTGTACCACGCAACAAATTTATTGACGTAAACAAAATCATATTAAAACACTGAGTTAATTACATAGATCGTCCTCGTGGTTGTCCCGAAATTGCAAATTTTGTCTTAAAAGTTCAAAAATTACACTGATCGTGTAGTTGTCCATTTTGAGTTGATCGGTCCTTTGACCATAACTCTATCCAAGATTTCGTTATCTTTTCTTCACGTCGAGGGTATAATCGTCAGTTCACATTAATAGCCACCTAACTTCTACTTCAACTTAACTCTTTCACTATTTTGTTTCATACTTCGTCCCTCCATCTTCTCTCACACATGCAATCCCTGAGGTTGTTCTTCATTTGTGATCATGGTGAAGTTAAGTGTTGATTTGAATGAGCCTAAAGATAGCTCAAAGACTGATAAAGCTGCACAAAATGGTAAGAACATTGGAATTCCAGCGTCGTGTTACTTATAAATGTGATGGAGTTTTTAGATATGGTACAATTATTGTTAATATTAAGTGGTTATAATTGCAGGTCTTACCCCTAAGTCACTGACATTGGAAATCCACCATGGCGGGTGGTTTACACCAACATGTTGTTGACATTGATGAGTTTTGTTTACATGACCTTAAAGATATGGTAGTTAAACTTGGTTATGGTGTAGAAGACTTAATATACTGCCATTTTTTGATATAAAGTTTAGGCTTAGATTATGGTTTGTACCCTTTGAATGTTGATGCTGATGTGTTAGAGATGTCAAAGTATGTTAAGGAGTATAAAATCATTTTGGTGTATGTTGAACATGGAAGTAGTAATGTAGATACTAGGATGTTTGATAGAATGTTAATAGGAATGTGAAAAAGAGTGAGAAAAGGTTAGCTCGAAGTCATCAAGCATTGGTGAAGTAATGAAAAAATTGAGTAAAGAGCGGCCTGCTAATTTTGTGGCATGACCAATTGTAGTAGAGAGTGTTGTTGATCCTTTTGATGGTCTTGATGAGATACTAGGTAAGTATGCAAATACTAGGAAGCAGATCACTAGGGATGAGAGCACTTGGAAACAGATGTTAGTTCATGTAGGTACAAGTTCTACAGCTGATGATTTCTCATTTGGGAAGTTCAAAGAAGTGGAGGTGGAAGCAGATACTGAATCAGAAGAAGAGAGTGACACAGAAGGAATTGATACAAGTGGTAGTGATTTAGAGGGTTTGGATTATGATCCAAAGCATGATGATGTGTTTGATGATGATGAGCATATAGTTGAAGAAGTTCATGTGAATATGAATAATTTCAGTTACACTGCAGACCCTAAACATGATACAAGTATAGGTGTTGTTGATGTTCAAGAATATGATCTAGATTTTGGCAGTGACTTAGATGATAGAATTGATTCTGAAAGGAGAATTCAACTTAGGGAATTAAGAAGAATAGGCAAGCAAAAAAACAAGGGTCTCAATAAGTATTACTTCTACTTAGGGCAGCAATTTGCTAGTAAGCAAATTATGAAAGGAAGAGTTAAGAAACATTCAGTTGAGACTAGAAGACAACTAATACTGGTAAAAAATAATAATGAAAGGGTGAGAGTTAGATGTGAAGGCACAATTCCAGCATTGGTCCCTTATGTTGCTATTGATACTAATATGGATAAAAATGTATTTTCTCAAACAAAAGGTGGTCCAGTCATTAGAGAGAACAACAATAGTGGCAAGCAGAATATTTTGGGTAAAGACAAAACAGTGGAGGGGAAGGGTAAAAAGGTCATTACACCAAAGAAAGTAGACAAATACTCATGCCCTTCGACAATGCTTGTTACATACACTAAAGAATGCAGATGGGAAGTAAGAACATTAATTGAAGATCACACCTGCATACAATAAAGAGCAATTAAAGCTTGTACATCTAGGTTTCTTGCAGATCATGTTATCAAATCACTTGCTACTAATCCTGATATATCTGTGAGGGCAGTTCAAGATCAAATGCAGAAACAATTTGAGGTGGGGGTCTCAAAGATGAAAGCTTTCAGGGCAAAGAGAATTGCATCTGATATTATGACAGGCAGTTACAGAGAGCAGTATTCACTGCTTAGAGAATATGCCCAAGAATTGATCAATCAAAATCCATGCACAACTGTCAGGATTGATGTACAACAAGAACCAAATCCAAAGTCTCTTACAAGAATTTTTAGAAGGGTGTATGTGTGTTTGGGAGCTCTCAAACAAGGTTTTAGAGCTTGTGGGAGAGAAATCTTAAGATTAGATGGATGCTTCATGTCAGGTCCTTGGCCAGGTCAAATACTAACAGCAGTTGGGGTTGATGCAAACAATGGGATTTATCCAGTAGCATATGCTATAGTTGAAGCAGAAAGTAAGGCATCTTGGTGTTGGTTTTTGAACTTACTTGGAGAGGATCTTGGTATAGAAGCCAACTTCAACTACACTTTCATTTCTGATAGGCAAAAGGTACACATTTTATTGTATAATTTGCCATGTGTTTTATGTAAACTTAGAAAAGGTACGGTTTTAATCCCATCCTTAACCTTAACTGTCCACACGGACTTATACAAGCCATTGCAAGTGTGTTTCCAAGTGCTGAACACAGGTATTGTGTTATGCATATTCATGAGAATATAAAGTCATAGTTTAAAGGATGTATGTACAAGGAGATGCTCTGGAATGCATCCAAAGCCACTTCTGAAGGTGAATTCAAGAAAAAGATGGGCGAGCTTAAGTCATTCAACTCTGATGCTTATGATTGGTTGATGAAGATTCCACTAGAACAATAGAGCAGAGCCCATTTTTCAGGTAATTAAGTAACTCACAATGGACAAACCATATTAATAATTGGTCATATGCTGATATAGTGTGTCATTTTTTTAACAAGCAGAGCTAAATGTGATCTACTAATAAACAACATCTGTGAGGTGTTCAATAGGCAGTTAGTTGATGGCAGAGACCGACCTATCATTACTTGTTTGAAATATATCAGAGAGTACTAAAACAAATGACGTTTCCACTTTCTAAAAAGTTTTTGACTACAACAATTACGTCATTTATACACATCTTCAAAAATGTTTTTGAAAATACGCAATATTACATGAAAATGGAAAATAATAATACCCGACATAGTAAAAAGTTAAGTGCATTACAATCGAATAACATAAAACAAAGGGGTATTATATATGAGAATAAAGTAAAGGAAGTTATCTCAAACAATCAAGATGACTACGGAGTTAAACCTTTCACGCCTAACTCAACTGACTAAATTTTCCGATAATATTTCATAAATTAATGTGTGATGGGAAACCCTGGAAATTTTTTTGAACTGCATATATAACTTCATTAAAAAAGCTAAAGAGAAGCATACTATTTTAGGCTATATAACATGAAAAATTTCCATGTAGCCTTACACGTAAAAATCAGATATGATTGAGGTTCCTTGTTTAATAGATAAAAGTATATGCCTACTACCTGACGTAAAATTTAGGAGACTAGGAGTGAAGGAAATACACTCTTGCTCCTTGGCCAGTAACTTGTGGATTATCTAGTGTTTTATATATAGATTAAAGAAACAGGGCCATAAACATGAAGAATTGAAGAAACGAGTCAGAATTTAACCTGCGCGTTGCCGAGGGGGCAAATGTTTTTGTCACCACCTTCTTTTTGGGAAGCAATTTGCAAGGAGTAGAATCCTAGAGTTAATGAAATACAGTTATATTATCTGAACTTTCCACGTATGGTCAAAACCTTAAAAAGCTATGATTCGGAAAACAATTCATGGGTGTAGTGTGTGATACATATCTAATATAAAAACAACATAGTAGCAAAGTTATCAGATAAGGCAATACTACAACAGTTGCTGAATTGAAAGCAGCCTTAATATATTTATCCGACGTGGTACCTGTGGCCGTTGTTCCCATGGAAATCGGTAGCCGCTGCACTTGGCCGTTGATCGTTACCTGCAATGACAGCAATCTAGAAAATAAGAAAGTGTTCATCCAACATACTTTAAAAAGTAGTTTATATACTTTTCATTATAAATTTCCTAGCAATAAATCAGTTAGTGATCATTGTATAACCTAAAGCAAGGAGACGATTTCACAACATACAACATACTCGCATTTGAATACCTGCCAATAGAAGGGAAGGCATCATTACAAAGGTCATTGCAACTAATTCATTCAGTGTTGTCAATGTGGACATAATCTCGACATTGCTCCTGCTACTTATGTAATAAACGAAAGCCCAAAGGGCTAAACTTGTTAGTTAGTTAGTTAATAACCGAATAGTGGTTGAAGGTAGTTATAAAGTTAGTTACAGGAAGTTATACCTGTTGGTGAAAAGACACAATGGTTCGCTATGAACCTTATATAAACAAGGCACCTGTATACGTTGAATCCATCGATCAATTAATACAATTATTATTCAATAAATTACTTTGCAACTTATATTGATTGGGACAACAATTGGCATCAGAGCCTACGTTGATTACACGCTCGTTTGATTTCAAAAACAAGTAAACGAGAAGAAACAAACACGTTGGGAAAGAAATAAGTCTCGGTGGAAACGTTGTTAAACAAACAACGAAACCTGAATAACAATTGGAAACGTTGGAGACGATAGTGCACGATCAGAACCAACAGAAGTTGCAAACTTGAAACAACTTCAGTCTACTCTTGAAGAAGAAGAGGAACACGTAAACGATTGAAGGGATATACGGCCAAGAATACACCAAACGATTTGGTGGAGAACTTTTGTGGGTGACTGCTATTGAACAGCGACACAAAAGGAAAAGGAAAAATAACAACGCTTTGTGTTATAAGCGTGAGACCGAGAAAGTTTTATGGGCAGCGGCTAGTTGAAGACCGACACAAAAGGAAAGAAAAAGAAAAGATTGATGTACGTTTACTTTTGTAGGAAGCGATTTTGGAAAATTGACACATAAGGACAACAATAACAACGAGGTAAAAACAACAAACAACTTGGGTAAAACATCGCAACAAGTTTTGTTGGGAGTTGGTGATCTTAACGCGGAAACAAGGGAAAGAAAAACGCTGTGGGTATAATCGCTTACATACCAACACAAAGGGAATACAGTTGTGTTTTAACACAACATTACGGTTAGAAATCAAAATTTCTAGATTTCTATCATATTATTAGTATAAAAATATTACTTTTCGTATTACTAGGATTCTTGAAAAACTATTTCTGTTCCCGTAGTAGTAAGGAATACCATACTAGTTAGTATATCCCTTACGATTAGGAGGTGAAGATAATAAGCACATACAAGATGGCTGGTGACGATACGACTAGCACTTTGGCACCACTAAAACCCGTAACAGCAATCGCACAATATCAATGCCCTAAATTGAAAACCACAAACTACACCATTTGGGCTATACAAATTAAGGTTATATTAGAAGCATATGATTTATGGGAAGCGACAGAACCTAAGGAAGACACGCAAGTAGATGATAAGAAGGACAAGGTAACGACGGCCTTCCTATATCAAGCGTTGACCGAAGATGTGATTTTACAAGTAGCGGGTTGTGAAACGGCAAAGGAATTATGGGATTCATTAAAAATGAGACACGTTGGAGAAGAGAAAGTGCAGCAAGCACGGTTACAATCATTGATGATTGGGTTTCAAACACTTCAAATGAAGGAGGACAAAATGATGGATGCATTTACGGCTAAACTAAATGGCTATGCCACTAAGGCTAAAGAATTAGGGAAAACTTTAGATGAATCACTATTAGTGCGAAAACTATTAGATTCCACACCAGATAGGTTCATCCAAATAGTAGCATCCATAGAACAAACAAATGATCTTGATGACATTACCCTAGACGAGATCGTTGGAAAACTCAAGGCATTTAAGGAAAGGATAAAACTCCGAAAAGGAGGACAAGTGGAAAGCCAGGAAAACTTACTATTTGCACATGGTGAACACTCAAGAAAAGGAAGGCGATTTAATAAACGCGGAGGTGAATCAAATTTTTCACGAGGAAACTGGCAAAGAAATAGAAACAAATATGACTCAAATGAGGAAAGCTCGACTCACAAAGGAAAGTCAAATAGGAATAAGCGTGAGTGGGATATAAGCAAAATAAAATGTCATAAGTGTAGGAAAGTTGAACATTTTAGAAAAGACTACAAAGAATCATCGACAACTCAGGAACAATCGAACCTTATCTTAGAAGATGACGAACCATCACTATTAATGACTACACATAAAACTGAACACGAAGAAGTTTTGTTGAATGAAGGACAAATTCAACCCGGAAAATATGCTATAACGGATATAAGCATATGGTACTTAGATAATGGTGTAAGTAACCATATAACGGGGATTAAGAGTCACTTCAGGGATATTGACGAAAACATAACAGGACGTATTCATTTTGGTGATGGATCGTATGTAGAAATAAAAGGAAAAGGCTCTATATTACTAGGATGTAGGAATCACGAACAAAAGATTATGTCAGATGTATATTACATTCCAAACCTTAAGAGCAACATACTTAGTTTAGGAAAACTTACTGAGATAGGTTGTAAGATCATCATGGATGGAAACAAACTGACTTTGTATGACAAGAATAAGAAGTTGTTGATAAAGGTTGAAAGATCTAAGAATCGACTTTACAGTATTAGACTACAAATAGAAGCACCTATATGTCTCTTAGCAAATGTAGATAACCAAGCATGGTTATGGCATGCTAGACTAGGTCATCTGAATTTTGATGACATCAACAAGATGACAAGAAAGGGTCTAGTGGAAGGAATACCAAGAATAAACCATGCAGGACAGATTTGTGATGCATGTTTATTAGGAAAACACAGTAGAACACCATTTCCAACTCAATCTAAATTCAGATCAAAGAACCCGTTGGACTTAGTATATGGAGACCTCTGTGGTCCTATAAGTCCAGCCACACACTCTGGAAAGAAATTCATTTTCTTGTTAGTGGACGACTGTACACGTTTCATGTGGGCTTACTTTCTGACATCGAAAGATCAAGCATTTAACACTTTCAAGGAATTTAGACAACAAATTGAGATGGAGATGAGAATGAAATTAAGGATGCTAAGAACAGATAGGGGAGGTGAATTTACATCTAATGAATTCACCAAGTACTGTAAAAATAATGGAATAGCACGACAGTTGACAGCACCTTACTCACCACAACAAAATGGAGTCGTGGAGAGGAGAAATAGAACAGTGTTATCAACTACGAGAAGTATGATAAAAGCGATGAAGTTACCTTTAACTTTTTGGGCGGAAGCAGTTAAACACGCCATTTACATACTAAACAGGGTACCTACAAGAGCCCTGGTAGATAAAACTCCATATGAAGCACTCTACAACAGAAAACCAAATCTGGAAAACTTAAGGATATTCGGATGCACAGCTTATGCCAAGATAACAATACCTCACTTGAAGAAGCTGGACGACAGAAGCATACCAATGATTTACTTAGGAGTAGAGGAAGGATCAAAAGCATGTAGGTTATATGATCCAAAAGGAAAGAGAAAACATGTTAGCAGGGATGTAAGGTTTATGGAAACAAAACCGTGGGATTGGGATAACAGTGGAGAAGAAACAAGTACACAAGACACATTCTGGGCTAGTTTTGTGGTAGAAGGAGTTGACAATGAAAACCCTACACCAGTCAACACAGAAAACAATGATAACACATATCAGGAACAGGAACCAATTACTGATCCTGATTCACCAATTACCCCACCAGCATACACTTACAACCCAAACTCAGAAGAGGAAGAAGAAGCTACTATTAGTTCACTTAGGAACTCAGAAAATCGATTTGATGATACACCAGTACGAGGTTTCAAAGACTTAACGGAAATATATCAGAATGCACGTGAAGTTGAAACTGAAACTCTACTATTTACGGAAGAAGAACCCCGAAATTACAAGGAGGCATCAAAAGATGAGAAATGGATTGAGGCCATGGAGATTGAATTGGATTCAATCAACAAGAACAACACATGGACTCTTACTACATTACCAACGAATCAAAAGGCAATAGGACTCAAATGGGTTTTTAAGACCAAGAGGGATGCGAAAGGAAAGATCATCAAATATAAAGCACGGTTAGTAGCAAAAGGATATGTACAAGAACAAGGAATAGACTTCGATGAAGTATTTGCACCAGTTGCTCGGATAGAAACGGTTCGTTTGATATTAGCACTAGCAGCATATCATGGATGGCAAGTACATCACTTAGATGTAAAATCAGCATTTTTACATGGAGATTTGAAGGAAGAAGTCTACGTTACACAACCTGAAGGATTTATTCAACAAGGAAATTCAGGGAAAGTCTACAAGCTCACTAAAGCTTTGTATGGCTTAAGACAAGCACCACGAGCTTGGAATATGAAACTTGATCAAACCTTGAAGTCATTAGACTTTAAGAAATGTAATCTCGAACAAGCAGTTTACACGAAGAGAAGCAAGACTTCTATACTTATAGTTGGAGTTTACGTAGATGATTTGATAATCACGGGCACTCCAAGGAAGGAAATAGACTTGTTCAAATCCCAGATGAAAGACAAATTTGAAATGAGCGACTTAGGATTGTTAGCTTATTACCTTGGGATAGAAGTTACTCAGACAGGAGGAGAGATTACAATCAAGCAGACAGGATACATCAACAAGATCTTGAAAGAAACAAGTATGATGGAAAGTAATGACACGAAGATACCAATGGATCCCGGTACTAAGTTGGTCAAGGCGGAAGATGGAAACTCAGTTGACACAACTTATTACCGAAGATTAATTGGAAGTCTCAGATATTTACTACATATAAGACTAGATCTTAGTTACTCAGTCGGACTACTTAGCAGATTTATGCAAGACCCGAAGGAGATTCACCTGAAGGCAGTAAAGCAAGTAATCCGATATATAAAAGGAACAAAGGAGCATGGCATAATATACAAGAAAGAAGGCGGCTGCTACATGATTACATGTTATACTGGACAAGTTTTTATTTTAATAAAAATATAAAATAATTTTTTTTTTTTTTTTTTTTTTTTTTTTTTTTTTATTTGTGATGGAATCAACACGCAATCAAGACAAAGGAACTACAGAATATCTTCTATTTGGAGGTATCATTCTATTACTGGAGCAGCCGCAGCAACCAACAGTGGCACTCTCATCATGTGAATCAGAATTCATGGAAGCTACTAGAGCAGCATGTCAAGCCTTATGGTTAAAACGGCTACTTAGTGAATTAACTGGTTGGGAAGAGAAAAGGATAACACTGAAGGTCGACAACATTTCAGCAATAGCACTCGTCAGGAACCTAATTTTTCATGGAAGAAGCAAGCACATCGACATTCGCTATCATTTCATTCGTGAATGCGTAGAGAATGGACACATCAATGTGGAACACGTCAGTGGAGAATTACAAAGAAGCAGATCTATAACACAAGCTTTACCAAGACTAAAGTCTTTGATATTCGACATATGTCGAGAGTTCAAGATACTAAGGATCGAAGCAACGATCAAGATTAAGGAGGAGAATGTGGACATAATCTCGACATTGCTCCTGCTACTTATGTAATAAACGAAAGCCCAAAGGGATAAACTTGTTAGTTAGTTAGTTAATAACCGAATAGCGGTTGAAGGTAGTTATAAAGTTAGTTACAGGAAGTTATACCTGCTGGTGAAAAGACACAATGGTTCGCTATGAACCTTATATAAACAAGGCACCTGTATACGTTGAATCCATCGATCAATTAATACAATTATTATTCAGTAAATTACTTTGCAACTTATATTGATTGGGACAATAGTCAAGAGCCCATTAGAAGAAAAACTTACCAATTCATTTTTAACATTATCAGTTCTAACCAAATGCAGCTTAATCTGACCCTTAGTTGTAAAGTGAATGACATTACTTCTCTACCAAATTTATCAGTTTCTGTTAAAATGAAGCATTTTAAGTTTGTGTTGTTAAACTATTGATTTATCTTAAGCATTTTAAGTCTGTGTTGTTAAACTAATGAAGCTTTTTAAGTTTGTGTTGTTAAACTATTCATTCATCTTCCCTAAGTCGGTATTGCGGACTACATTTATAAGAAGAAACAATAAATGACTATAAATATTTAGTTATTGGGGGTATGAAGTTGATCATGGTGTTTGAATCAACTTATACCTATAGAGCGGAGGGTGTTTGAATCAACTTAAAATTCCAAGCCTACTTGATTTTAAAAGTCCAAATTAAAGTGTTTATGTTTATTAGCCTATTTCTTACCTAAAAAGACTGGTCATTTAGAAATAGGCTTACCCAAACACCCTCAAATTAAAGTACTTATATCATTAAGTTCTTTGCCAATACCTCCACCCGGTATCTTTGACTATGTGTTGGCATAATTAGTAGCTGGCACATCCACACACCCATTGTTTGGTAAAGCTACAAGTGATTCTTCCTGCATGGAAATAGACATATCAAAAGTAAAAATGCAAGAGAGAGTATATATACTTATCTTCTTTCATCTAGAAGGTGTTTGAAGCTTTGATGATACAACCCACACACCCGCAACAACTACTTAAACTGTCAGTGGCAGCTGAAAGAAGTGACCAAATTTATATAATTACCACACTATTAGTATATATATATATATATCAATGTTACAGGTTCACTAGTTTCTAATGGTTTCCAGAAAAAATTACTTGCTGTTACGAATACTCAGTTTGAAGTTTGTTAGTATGTTATATATGAATACTTGGTTAAAAGTTGAATCACATCTTTTATTCAAAATCTTTTTTTCTTCTATAATAGTCTGAAAGAAACATTAGCAACCATGAACCATTGCATACCTTGGGTGCAGGGATGTCTCCCTTTTTATCAAGATATCGAGTCATCGTTCTAAAAACCAGCACATCAACGACTGAATCAACTTCAAGCCGGTATGAAATGATGCTGGCTTATATCAGCATATGTGCTTTAAACCGGTACTTGTAGGCATTTCCATGTTTACTGCAAGCGAAGTTATAGGATTAAATTTTGGTTTAAATAGAAGATGGATGTCAAGTTACAAAATGCATGACTTTACCAAGGGGATCTCATCACATTAGACATACTTCTCCATACTTCCTACTCTAACTGATCTCGAACCTCCAAGTATAATTGCTTGATCACTCAACCTAGATTTTAAACACAACAGATCAGTACACTTGCAATTGATTTCAAATACCCACATACACATAAAAAGAAAGAATCATGTATGTTATTGCTGAAAACAATGATTACATTTCTTGTCTATCGCTACATATAACATCAGAAATAGAAAAAAGGTTCAATTTTTTTAACATGTTTTAAAAAAATAAAGTTTTAATATGTTTCCAGCTAAACAAAAATTCAACAAAAATAAAGGTTCAACCTTTTAACATGTTTTCAACAAAATGATATGCAATAATATAAAGTAACTAAATTTTAACATGTTTTCAACAAAAATGATATACAATAATATAAAGAAACCAAAAAACTCCATTGTTATCATTTTGATACAACATAAAGAAACAAAGTTATGCAATAAGTGAAGTTAATTTATGATTACGTAAAAATATATTGAAGCTAGGAGTGGGTAAACCCGAATTTCATCCCCAATTCCAACAACCTAGAAATTTAAACACAAACGCACCAAAACCTATAAACAATCAAGAAAATACCTTAAAAAATTAATCGAAGCTGCTAGTAGATTTCGTTACCACTAGTGGTAGTTGTGTTGTCGTGGTCATACACACCTCTTCCGCATCTTGTCTCCATCCCATCTTGTTTCTTCTTCTTTCTTTTTGTGCAGATTGTAGAAATTGTTCTTTGGTATTTAGATTCCGGTTATTCCAAACACATGACTGGACACCGTTATAAGCTCATCAATTTTGTTTCCAAGTTTATTGGTACAGTCTGATTCAGAAATGATCATTTTGCAGCTATTATAGGATATAGAGATCTACAGATGGGAATATTCTTATTTCATGTGTTTACTACGTTGAAGGACTTGGTCATAATCTATTCTTCGTTGTTTAGTTTTGTGATTTGGATATCGAAGTAGCTTTCAGAAAACACACTTGTTTTGTACGTAACTTGGAAGGTGTTGATCTACTTTTGGGATCTCGTGGTTCTAATCTTTATACAATCTCAATGGCGGATATGATGAAGTCTCCTCCAATTTGTTTACTCTCCAAAGCCTCAAAGACAAAATCTTGGTTATGGTACTGTCAACCTTCTCACTTAAACTTTGGTACTATCAATCAGCTTGCTAAACAATGTCTTGTCAAAGGGTTGCCCAAGTTGAAGTGTTCTAAAGATCATTTGTGTTCGGCATGTCAAATGGGAAAAAGAAAGAAGGAATCCCATCCACATAAGCCTGAACATAGTACAAATAAGAAACTTCAAATGCTGCATATGGATTTATGTGGACCGATGCTAGTAGAAAGTATAAACAAGAAAAGATATAATCTTGTCATCATTGATGATTATTCTCGTTTTACTTAGGTGAAGTTTTTGAGAACTAAAGATGAAGCTCTAGAAATTATCATCAAATTTTTGAAGCAAGCTCAAGTCGGTCTTAACGCTACTGTATGATATATTCGTATCGACAACATCACTAAATTTATTACTCAAGCCTTAAGGAATTACACAGAAAAGGTTGGAATAACTCATCATACATCCACTGAACGTACTCCACAAAAAAATGGTGTAGTTGAAAGGCAAAATCGTACATTGGTAGAGGCTACAAGGACAATGCTTATTTTCTCCAAATCTCCGTTATTTCTGTGGGCTGAAGCTGTAGCTACTGCATGTTATACTCAAAACCGCTCCCTTATCCATACCCACTACAATAAGACTCCATATGAACTGCTCAGAGATCGTAAACCAGAACTCAAGTATCTTTACGTTTTTGGTGCACTATGTTATCCAACAAATGATTTTGAGGATCTTGGAAAACTTCAGCCTAAAGCAGACATTGGAATCTTCATTGGTTATTCACCATCCAAAAAGGCGTACCAGATCTACAACAAAAGGACCAGATAAATAATGGAAACAATGAACGTACAATTTGATGAACTTACTTAGATGGATTCTAAACAACACGATTCAGGACCCGAACTTCAAGGTTGACTTCTGGACACATTAGTTCAGGACTCGTGCTTAACCAGGATGCTTCAATATCAGCTAAACCTCCTATAAAGAAGGATTGGGATGTTTTGTATCAACCAATGTTCAATGAATACTTCAAACCTCCAAGTGATGTATCTACCTCTATTTTTGCTGCAACTCTACCTCCACCAGATACCAGAGCTTCTTCATCTACTTTCATTGATAAAGATGCTCCCTATCCAAGTACTTCACCAAACAATAAAACAACAACCTCTCCAATAAATTCTACAAATGTTGAACAAACACCAAATAAAGAAGTTGCAGTATTTGACAATGACCCTTTTACAAATCCATTTGCTCCTCCAGTTACCAGCTCTGCTAAGTCATCATCAAGGATTGTAGTCACTTAAAATATGCATAACTTCCAACAACCTCAAATCAACACCAAAAGATGGACAAAGGATCATTCGTTAGTGACAATAATCGGCAATCCATCCAAACCTATTTTGACTAAACGTCAGTTTTCTACCGATACCTTATGGTGCTATTTTCATGCATTATTAGTTAAAGAAGAGCCGAAGAATTATAAAGAAGCTATGAAAGAATCTTGCTAGATCAAAGCTATGCAAGAGGAGATTCATGTGTTTGAGCGGCTTAAAGTATGGGAATTAGTACCAAGACTAGACAAAGTTATGATCATCAACCTAAAGTGGATCTTTAAAGTAAATCTTGATGAATATGGTAGGGTTCTAAAAAATAAGGCTCGATTAGTTGCTAAAGGTTATCGTCAAAAAGAATGGATAGATTTCGAATAGTTATTTGCACCGGTTGCACGTATTGAAGCCATAAGCATCTTCATTGCATATGCTGCTCACATGAACATGATAGTATTCCAAATGGATGTCAAGACTACTTTTCTCAATGGTGTTATCAAAGAAGAAGTATACGTGAGTCAACCTGAAGGAATCGTTGATGCAGACCATCCGACACATGTTTTTCGTATAAAGAAGGCATTGTATGGATTGAAACAAGCGCCAAGGGCTTGGTATGATTTGCTATCCAAGTTCTTGCTATCTCAACAATTTGTCAAAGGTGCAGTTGATCTGACTTTGTTCACTCAGAAGGAAGGAGAGCACCTAATATTGGTACAAATCTATGTTGATGATATCATATTTGCCTCCACTAATCCTAGTTTCTATGATAAATTTCCAAATAAAATGAGCAAACATTTTAAAATGTCAATGATGGGATAAATGTCGCTTTTCTTACGATTACAAATTTCACAAAGTCCCAGAGGCATTTTCATAAATCAATCTAAATATGCTCTTGAGATGCTTAAGAAATATGGTTTAGACCAATGTGACCCCGTTGACATTATAATGGTGGCATAATCAAAACTGGATAAGGACCTAAACGGGGCTTTAATTAACCCAACTCGTTACCGAGGAATGGTCAACTCCCTAATGTACCTTACAGCCAGTCGCCCTGACCTAGTGTTTGCCGTCTACATGTGTACCCGATATCAGACAAAGCATATCGAAAAGCACTTAACTGTAGTTAAACGGGTCTTTCGATACCTTAAAAGAACCATTAATATGGGTTTGTGGTATCCAAAGGACACTATTTTTTTATCTAATGGCTTTTACAGATGCTAACCATGCAAGTTGTCAAGATTCAAGGAAAAGTACATTGGGTAGTGCATAATTTTTGGGTGAAAAGCTTGTAAGCTGTAAGCTGGTCATCTAAAAAACAAAAGTGTACTGCAATATCCACTACTAAAGCTGAATACATCTCTCTATTCGGTTGCTGTGCATAGATCCTATAGATGTGGTCTCAATTAACTGACTACGGATTTGATTACAACAAGATTCCTTTGTATTGTGACTCCCAGAGTGCCATTGCCTTTTCTTGCAACACAGTGCAACACTCGAGGACGAAACACATTGCTGTTAGATACTATTTTATAAAGGAACAAGTTGAAAATGAGATTGTTGAACTCTACTTTGTTAATACTGCTTATCAGCTTGCGGATATATTGTAGTATATTAGATATCATAACACAAGCATAGGATTAATGTTTGGCCAAATTATCTAGAGAGAGAAAGTGGGAGTTCTAGAGAGAGAAAATCACTTAGTGTGTGTTTGTAATAAAATGAATATCCAATCCCTTCCCATGGCTGGAAAATGGTGTTTATACAAGAGCTTGGTGCCCCTAAATGGGCCATGGAGTGGGCTAACAAGTGGGTAAAGACCCGGCCTACACCATAAGTCGTACGGTAACTAAACGATTAAAACTAAGACTATGAGCTAACCTATGCTAGATATAACACGGGGTGACAGAGTCTTTTACATGGATTTTAATAATCCTAACAATCTCCCCCTAAGGGAGGTCACCCCAGAAAATAAAAATTAAATCCTAGCATTATATTTGAATTAATCTTTGATTTTGGCTTGTAGTCTTTTGATTCTTTAACATTTGTCGTTGTACATCAAGTAGTGATCTTTGTTCCTTGGACTTGAGTGATCTTTGAGCTTTCTTTGAGATCACCATCCACTTTAAATCTCTTAATTATCCTTGTTGTGGAATATTTCCTTCACGTGATGTTGTGACTTTCGGACCCGCATACTTACACTCTTTTGGATCATGATAGTACTTATCAGAGTTGCGGAAGCTGTGTTGTAGGTCTTTTAGTTGTCATGATGTCTTTGATTAGAAACATTAAGTGTGAGCATGGGGTTGTGAATTGACTTTACTGGAACGAGGCATCTGCATCTCCATCTTTATGTAATCCTGAAATACAACAGTTAACAATAAAGCTTGGTGACGAATATGGCTTTGTCATTCGTCAAAGTTCGGTTGCATTAACCTCCGGTTCCGTGAGGACCGTTTTACAGTATAAATACTGTACCTGTGATCAGGTAGATTCATTATAAGAACCTCCTTGACAGGGTTTCCAGCTCAAAGTGTTAGATCATCTAACGCAGATGCATTAGATTCACTGTACTTGCTAGTATCTCTTTACCGGACACCTCAAAGCAGGCTACCTCACTAATAGTATTGCTACTAATAGAACGGTAAGAGTGAATCAGTGAGTTACTCTCTCACCGATTGAAGATAAAATTGATTTGAAAATCAATCGATGTGTCACTAGTTAAAGTGATTTTTGTAACACATCGAGAGTTTTAAGCTTTTATCAAAAATTCATCCTCCGTCAATTCATAATCTGGACCGAATCGATGCCCAGTGTCACAAGTTTGATCCATTAAGGATCTCACAAGTCACCTACCTAGAGCTTGTTTGACGTTGGCTCTAGCAGGATTTCCATCTTCATTGTGAATACTTTCGTATCACTCGGATGTTCTGGCAATATCACAAGGATAAAGCGTAGGACTCTTAAGGTAATCCTTGTTTTCACAGTGTGTGAAACACAAGTATATTGGAATAGTGTCCTAATGAGATTTATTGATGATCTCATGGCTCTAGACTCAATAGTGCATTTTTGGTTTTTGGTAGTCGGAGGCTGGAGCGGACTGCCACCTTTTCAATATCGACTAACTCGGAGTGAGAGAGACGATAGAAATGTATTGATCTCCGTGAGAATGAAACAAGAGTCCTTTGAGGGATCTTGAGTGGCTAGGGAGGGTTGTGCAGCGTATCACTGGGTCCATGATACTTGTCTTCAATGTCAGCAATCAACCATGTGATTCTGACAGCATATGTAGTGACCCGGTTTCTGCTTAGGTTTAAGGAGGCTGCTTTCTTTTCACCCTTTATCTTAGCATTTCTTTTTCATTCTTCAACCCCTTTAGTGCTTACCGAGATTTCATTACTAGAACCTTGTTGGGTGTGTTCCAGCACTAACTCCATCTCATCCCAATATTCCTTATTTCACATTACTCCTTTTATGATATACCTAAGGACTTCTACACTAACTGTGGATTGTCCCTGGGTAGATCCATTGGCTTCTTCTGTGGGATCGTGGATCTGAGTACCTAACCTTACCATCCTTATAACTCCGATAAAGTAATTACATGGTCGGTCTTAGGTGATTCCACAATTTTCCATCATAACATTCGCTCCCACCTCAATATGTGCATCGGATGTTCGAAAAGAGTTTTGATATAATGGGGAGCCTAAGATTTACGAAATCACAATTTTATCATATTTTCATATTAATTTTACATTTTCTCCACCGACGTATAAAATTTCAAATCCGTTGAGATTTTGTGTCTCAATTGATTTAAGTTAGGAAAATTTGGGAGAAAGTGTGTCAGGTTTATACGAGCCGATTATGGAACATATGACTACTTAATATACAAGCCTAAGAGACAGTTTAATCACTATGGTAGAATGTACATATGACAACAACATATAAGAAAACTACCCCTCATTCGGTTCTTTTCAGCAATCGGTAGTCTACTTCTCTTATCCTTTGCCCCCCAACAAAGCTTTCCAGATCTGAAAGATTAGTTACGTCTTGTCTTAAAGTCGATTCTGTATGGCAAACATAACTTCTGCTTCTTGTGACGTCTTTCTCTCGTCCAAAACCGTGTATATATACCCGTGATTCCTCCTGTTGACTGAATCCTTGGGACTCTGTAATCACAATGCTTCATCTATCTGATGTGAGGTACCATCACTGAACTTGTAGATTTCATTGAACCTCATGATCATCTGAACCCCATATTTGTCCCTAAATGTGACGGCCCTTGGAGAGTCAATTACTGTGAAGTCATGCTTGTACTCAAATCCCTTAGCATCCCATCAAGGTTTGGTGAGGTTTAACTGCGTCTGGTAGCTCTCAATCCCTAGCTGGAAGTCTTCTACGCATTGTCTGATAACCAAGTTTCTGGTCCATAAGTTGACAGCAGTAGTGAGAATCTTTTTATCTTTGGGTGAGAGATGGTTCAAGTGACCTTGAAGATTCAACAAGTATGATCATTCCAAAGTTAATGGGTACATATATTTGATGTCCTTTCAGCTGATCGACATATTCTTTGAGATCAGCTGCGTATGAAGGGACAATCTCAATCTTCTTCATGTAATTGTACCCATACATTGGGAAGACTTTAATTCTGATGACACTTAAGATACGCATATGGGTCTGTATAACCCTGCGATCACCTTCAGATGTGTGTCGATCTATGTAGAACCGTTGTCTTTGAAACCACCAGTGAGATATACCATACATCGCAACGACGTCATACTTGCATTCTTCTTCAATCCACATCTGATCCGGTACCATTTGCTCTAAGCTGACATCAGGATAATAGGCAGCCTTCATCTTCAAGATTGACAAGGCGAGCCTGCCTATTTTGCGGCTATACCGTAGATTATCCAAGTCTTTGTTGAAGAAGAAATCCGGTTGTATTATGACATGACCCGGATCACCACCCAACGGTAGTGGGTTACTAACATTGTACCTTAGGATTGCATCGTCCACTTGATCGGTGAGAAGTTTGTGGCATTCTTACATTTGGAACTGGAGATGCACTACGTCGGGATGAAAGACTTTGACAATTTCGTATGCAGGGCCTTCCAAGTCTTTTTGAGTCAGTTTAGAGATTCCTTGCTTTTTGTAATACCAGTCCATGAATGTTGCCATATCACCGATTTAAGCAAGTAGTGAGTTCTTTGGTGGAGGTATATAGGTAGACTTTAGAGCAGAGGCCTAGTTGTTCATTGAGACGGTTAGATCAGATAATGGGATGGACCAGGCAGGTTCAGGTGTAGCAGGTTGGTCTTCAGTGATAGGCTTCCACCAACTCTACCTCAAGTTTACAATGGGAATATGATCACGTCTAACGTCTTCACCACTAGATGAGTATGCTTGTTCGTCTGCAGTCGTATCATCACCCATAAGAGTTCTTTAGGAATTGATGAGATCGACGGCTTAATTCTGGTGTCGGTCATCGTCCAAGCCGTATATTCTACTGAAGCAGCTGTCTTTGAGGAGCTAGGGGCAGCGGTGCTAATAGACTGACCACCCTGAGTGTTAGATGGAGGTGGAGGAGGAGGTGGTGATTGAGATGACCTAGAAGTTCCAGACGCTCCTAAAGTTCTAGAGGGACCTGCTGTGGTGGTGGAGGAGGTAGAGGATGAGGTGGAGAGCCAGATGGTGTTCTAAGTTAGCCCCATCTCTTTTTCTTCTTTTTCCTTGCTTCAGCCAAGTCAGACAGGAGCTGGTCTCTGTTATCTCGGGCCATAGACTTCTCCAGAGACTCGTACAGCGTCATGTGATCTTCATGAGTTTGGTAGGATTTGGATTCCCACATTCGGTTGTGAAGAATTTCTTTCATATCAGCTTCTGGCAGATCTCTGAAGCTCTCCCTGAGTGGTGCGTGCATGGCCCAGTTAACAACATCCATGACTATATCATCCACAACTTTGCTCACTTGATTAGGAATATGTTGATTCTCCAACCTGTACAATCTGGACCCATGTTTGTCTAATCTTTCCTCTAAGGCTTGGTTCGCATCTACCAAATTCGCGATATGTTGTTCGAGTTCTCCTAGGCGATTGATTAAGATGGACTCTAAGGAAACTTGTTGTGGCTGAGGTGGTAGAGGAATGGTTGTCATAATTGTTATTGTTGTTGTTGTTGCAGTTGCGGTTATGGTGGTTGGTAAAGGCCTATGTATAGTGGGAGAATCGGGTACAGACACGAGATCAATCACCGGTAAAGTCATAGGAGGGATAGCAGAGGTGTCTTGATGGATTGTGATGGACACCATTGATTCAACTTTTGTATCTGCTTTTGCCTTCTCATTGTTGGCTTCTGGGGGTTTATCATTGAAGAATTGATCGCCAAAGCTGAAGCCTTTGGCTAGGTGTTGTAAAGAAGACAACGTCCTTGTAGAGCTGACAGGCTACTCGAGAATAACTGGATCGTCAAACGTCAGCTCAAGATTCTCCTAAATGTTAGGGTATGCCATGGCGGTGAACTCTTCATCCATTTGTCCCAGTTGTGGTTGACTTGTAGTGTTAGTGGCCTGAGCATCTGTATGTTCAAGGTTTGGTCCAGTATGAACACCAAGAGTTGATAGAGTGTGAGACACTGTATCATTACCAGGGTTTGCTCCAGCCTGGCCTTCATTTTGTATACTAGGGTTTGGTCCAACCCGGCCTTCATCTGGAGCACCACTTTTGACTATGGGAGGCACTTCCTCATCTGATTCTGTGTCACTTTTAGTCAAGCCCAGTTCAGCATACAGGGACGATGATTCGTCATGACCTGAGGGTTCTGTTGGTGTGGAAGTAAGTCTTTGAAAGATGTATTGTTCAGTTGGGCTCTTTTTCTTTGGAGTTTGTGTTAGGATCTTGTACTAGATAGATCTTCTAGCCTTTGTGAATGTATAGTACTTATGTAATCACAAGCACATACGTGAGAGACTCTAGCAAATGTTTAGGCGGAAACTAAACAGTTCACTAAAGAAGAACAACAATATGAACAACGATCCTCTATGGATCTTTCTATTGATAATAAATTGATTTTGTGCTTTTACAATCGGTACCAATCCCTAATGCTAAAGGTTTCTTTTATAGAGAAGAAACCCTAAATTAGTCAACAAGAAAACTAAAATCTCGTAAGAGATATACATCAATATCAATCACTTCCTAATTTATCTCATTCCTATATTAATGAGATAATACTAGAATATAACTATAATTCCTTAATTACATTAATTACGTCTATAAATAACAATCAGCAGATTCTATCACTGTCAGCAGGAACGAGAACATGACCAGCAGAAACATAATCAGCAGGAATGCTATTTAAACTGTCAGCAGGAACGACTTAGTGCTATCAGCAGAAACGAATATGTCTAACAGCAGAAACGACACTTAGTCGTTTGTAATTTGTCCCAACAATCCTCCCCTAAACTTGGTGTTGACTCCGTTAATTCCAAGTTTCTAGATAGATCTTCTTGAGGCAAGAGGATTGAAGAGCAGCAGGAACAAAGTAAGCAGCAGCAGTACAACAAGCAGCAGAAACTATAGAAGCCACAGCAGCATCAAAGGAAACAGCATGAACTCGATGAACAGCAGAATCAAATGAGGCAGCAACATCTCTTAAGCAGCAACTTCCAGACTTTGCAGCAACAGCACCATTGACAAGTATGTACATCAAATCAAAAAGTTGCAGTCTATTCTCATCACTTCCAGGTGTGTTAACTCCTGTGAGAGGTGAATCATTGAAAAAAAATGTAAATGGATTTGATGTCTCTTTACCAGTTAGCCATTAACTCTGGAGTAGTCAGTTCTTTGGCCACCAGAAAGGTGTATGTCCATGGTCAACTGAGAACCATTTCAACTCTCAGTACTTGAAACATTGGTGAGTTGAATACCATATGGTTTTGGGCAAACCATTACAGCCATCAACGGATTTGAGATGCCTTTACCTGTAGCCGTTTGCTCAGGGCTAGTCAATCCTTTGGCACCTAGAAAAGGTAAATTCCATGGTGGATTGATGACCATGTCAACTCTTTGTACATGAAACATGGTGAGTCGATAACCATACAATTTTGAGTAAATTGTCAACTATCAACGGATTTGAGAAGGTCTTTACCATGAGCCGTTTGCTATGGACTAGCCACTTTTCATTCAAAGAATATGGAAAGTGATAACCATCCAGTTTTTGGTAACCTGGCAACCATCAACGGATTTGAGAAGGTCTTTACCAAGAGCCGTATCCTCTTGGACTAGCCACTCTTTGTTACAAGAACATGGTGAGTGAAGGCCATAGGATTTTTAGCAAACCCTTACAGCTATCAACGGATTTGAGTTACACACCAAAGCCGTTTGCAATGATGAACCAGACTCTTTCTTGGCTGTTAGCCATGGTGAGCTGAAAACCATTTGTCGTGCAGTGCAAGCACTAACACTATAGAAATACAACACAATATTATTACAACACTATTTCTAAGAGTACATATGCCGGTTAGGTTTTTTTTTTCATAATGCTGAAGATAACCATATTAAAAATAATTCAGCATTATTTTTTTTTGGTTCTTCACAGTCGTTTTCATAATGCTGAAGATAACTACGTTTTTTTTTTTTTTAAATCAAAACAACTAAACTTGTTAAGACAAACACAAACTCAGAAATTACAGAGGAGCAGATGCAAGACACTCATATGATTGCTGTAAGCCAGTCTGAACCATCTGTATAACACTCCCAGCAACAACAACATCCCGATAGTATGAGGGTGGAACAGTGAGCCTGTGACGTAACATACGTTCCAGCAGTGTTGCCCGGATAGGATAGACCTTGTCCACAAACATATACACAGTCTTTCCATTCGTCAAATCCAGGACATGAACAAAACTCTTTGGATACAGCTTCCAGCTACACACAATCCAGTCATCTTGCGTACGCCAAAAGTCTTCCACATCATCAGAATGAAGTGAGTGACACAGCATATTCACATCCCTCCAGAGTTCTAAACCAACATCGACGTCTGGGTTTAACCGAAAGTACCTATTCATCCGTCGATTTCCATCTTCCCTTTTTTTTGAAAACTTATAAAACAAAGTTGTAGACAAGCTAAAAATAAGCCCTTTTACTAAAAGAAATTATTTTTGAAAAGCCCTAGATAAGTTGTAAAACAGCTGAAAACATGACAGACACTACTTAACTTTTATTTTTGGTTTTTTTAGAAAACTTTATAAGCTACAAATTCTAAGATAAGCTAAAAACAGACCAAATAAGCTACAAACTACTTAATAACTAATCTAATAAGCTAAACTAAGCTAGAAATGAGCACAAAGAATAGGCTATAAGCTAGAAAATCAAAATAAGCTCTTAATGGAAAACTACAAACCAAACAGACCCTAGGCAGACTTTGAGCTTAAAATTAAGCTAACTAACAAGAACTTTAAGCAAAACAGCTTATACCTACTTAGAGCCTATCGTAAAGACTACCTAACTATAAGTTCTCAAATAGTATTTTGAAACGTCATGTAAGCTAGAGAAATCTAAATAGAAAAAGTGTGTATGCAAAATTACTCTTATTTTGGTTTCATGAAAAGATAGGAACTAAAATGCAGGCTATAAAACAGATAACTAAATAAGATTTTTAAACAAAAATAAGCCCTAACCTATCTACTTTAGCCTATAATCTACTTGTGCACAAAATTCCAAAAGCTAAAAACATCTTTTACCTATTGAAAATTAAGTTAGAAAAAGGTTGTTTGCAATATAAAACTGCTGATGCAGTTGGCAGGAACTAGATTCAATACTCAATTTTAAATGGCACAGTCCTTAAGCTATGTTTCCAATTCCATTAACACACTAGGAAAAGATCATTTATAGAAACAAAAGCAGCTTAGAAAAGAATCAAGCTATTAAAGCCTAGGAACTTAGAGCTTATGACCATAGCCTCAATAAATCAATCCTATAATCTTAATACTTGAAATATAAATCAAAACTTACTTGACTAAAATTGCTAAACTCGGCTTATAAAATAAGTACCAATGACCTTAACCCATACTTGAAACCAAACTAACCCATTTTACACTTGTGCCAAACACCCCTTTATTTTTTCAAAAATCATATTTAAGCCTTGAAAATTTAAAATCAATGAACAACACTTATCTACCAGATATCAAAAAGATTATGACAGACCTTATGAACATTTAACAACAATCAAATAAGCCAGAATCATTAAGCTACCAACTATGCTACTTATTTTTAGATTTTTATAAATATTTAAGGCAAATTATGAAAAACTAAGATCTATACTACAAAAGCTGATACAGTATGATCAATCATGTTCAATAAGCATAATAAAACAAAAATTAGCACAAATAAGCTAGCAAATAAGTAGATTAAACAATTCTAAACTAGGAAATTAGAGACAGTAAAAGAACTAGAAAACTTACAAAGGTCTTAGCTAAACAAAGGTTTATCAATGCTCAAATGAGTTGTCTACAAGCTCTAGCTTATCACAAGGATAAACGTCCTATGAGCTCATCCATTGCTAGCTCATCATCCAAATAGCTTAATCCCATTTAGCAAAGGTATTACTCTGATTTTAAAAGTTTTAGTTTATTAAATGATAACCTTCTTGAGCTCAATCTGAGCTTATAGACTCAGAGAGCTTATGATGAGCTTATTAAAGCTTATGTAACAGTAACTAAAAGCATTTGAGTTATATAAAAGCCTTAAAATAAAAATAGATTGTGAAAACTAAAATTTTAATTTTATTAACACTAACAGATTACAAGACTTGAAAATTGAAATTACAAAAGCTTAAAAAGGAAATTACATTTTAAACGAAAAATTATATAAGCTACTTAACTAAAAAATACAAGGAAAAAGGAGATGATGTGTGGAGAGGATCCGTGAGCTTGATGTATTTATAGCTGCCACAAATGATGCTTTCTAGGTCTCTTGCCGCTCCTTATCCATTTGATCTTGGCCCTTGAATATTTGCTCATCATTGGATCCTTATAGATTTCCGTAGGATCAATTAGGTAAGCACATAGATTGCCAACGTGGCATTTCCGTGGTGTTAGACCTTGTGCTTTCTTTTGCACTATTTAGTGCCAAAAATAATAGTCCTTGGTGTGTTTCTTGTCAGACCCGCGTTACTTTTCGTTTGTCCTTTCTTGTGGGATTCAACCCCAATCAAAAGCTCTTGTGACGTATAGCTCTGCCACATCATTCCTTGGCACTTGAATTACTAAGCCACATCATCAATTTCTATTTGCCCTTTGATTTTGACTTGAGGTAAAATGAAGAAGAAGATAAACAGTAACAACAACATTTCGCGCCCCTTTTTACTTATAAGGGTGTGTTTGATTTCTTTTGACCCGGGTTTAAAATGTATTTGACTTTGCTTTGGGCTTGGGTTATTTATAAAAGAAATGGTCCACGGGTTTGTTTTGGGCTCGGGTAAAGGGTAACAGGTCATGGTTTTGGTTTTAATAAGAGATAACGACCGTTATCTCTTATAAAATAAAGAGATAACGGTGTTAGGGTTTAGGGGATTTTATGAATTATGTTTGAACAATGAGGGACTATTTTGGGAATTTTTGGGATTTTTGTCTTCATATGGTTGACCAGTGTTGACCAATGGTTGACTTTGGTTAACTTTGAAAGCATTTTCCCGGCTCTTGTACACTCTATCCGTTCCCATGTCCGTGTTTGTCCGGCTTTGACCATTTTCTTGCAATTTTTGCTATATCCGTACCTACACAATCACAAAGACAAAACAAGCAATATACAAGCATTTTAAGCACAATTTTGTCTTTTATGGGTCATTTTTGATATAAAACGGATATGTGTTTTCACACATATCAAAATTCCCCAAACTAACCGATTGCGTGTCCTCACGCAATATTATATGCTTTAAACCCAAATACTTCAAAATTTCCCCAAACTAAATCTTTGGAATGTAGCAAAGACTTTTGTGGAGAGAGTTTAGAAATCACAAGTTATAAAATACCCCATTTCCTATTTTTAAAACTTTTTCAAAATTTTTTTATATATATTATTTCCATAATTATTATGGATCATAGAACAAGATGCATTTCGATCCGAGAATGCCCCAAAAAGGATAAATTCATCGTCCCCGACTTTTCACTTGCTCAAAACCAAGCTTAAAACGAAATCACAGCTAAATATCAGTAAAGATGCTAACACTACTCATATTTGCAACTTGTGAACTTTTTACTCCCGACATTTATTATATCTTAAGTGAATGTGCTATTTTGAATTTCAACCATGGATCAACGTTTTTCAAAATACTATGCTTCACGTTCCACCCGAGAATAATAAGTTTGAAGGCGAGATCATCCCATGTAGCGACTTTCGTCTCGGCACATCCCAACCTTGCGGCTAAGTGACCAGGCTTTTGACACCCCACAGAGACTAGTATCGGGACTCACGGACCTTAGGTTTCAAAAACTCTCAGGTTTCCCGTATATTCATAGCTTATAAAATAGAATAGTCAAAGTTCAAAAGCATATTTGAATTTAACAAAAAGAAATCAATTTATTAATTTAAACTTAATATTTAAAACTTTATTGCAATTGTAACCCTCGACCTTTTAGAAGGCTGCAACATCTATGGTTGTGAGCCGGCAAGATGCAGCAAACTTTTATCAGTCTCGGATTTTTATTCTTACTATGGGCTTTCTTTAGAAGACTACCACATCGGTTGTGAGCCGGCAAGAGGTAGTAAACTTTTATCAGCCCACAACTTTTATTATTATTATATTTTTTTATCATTTTATCATTTTTTTTCTTTTTTTTATATCATTAGAGAAAACTTCTTTTTGAAAAATTCAAGTATAAGTTTGAACTAAGACTAAAATTTTGCTATATATTACATAAAAATTGTTGATTTAAGTTTAATCTCCAAAATAGCACGTATTATTATTCCGGTTAAGAGCTTATGGGAGAAAAAGCCACAAATTACATACATGAGCTCTTAGGATTTCCAACTAATCCTTGTTTAGCATCCTACTCATACTTAACTCTATCATTTTTCGTTCTTCGTGAATTTCCGCGAACGCTTAGCCTAAAAGTTAAGGAACAAGCTAGAGCTCAACACGCTCGATCTGGAGTCAAAATGTACTCTAATCTACCCCAGCAAGAAAGTCAAAAAAAAAAAAAAATTGTTGACAAAAACACTTATTTTATTTAGAAAATTTTAAAAATTTTATATTTTGAAAATTTTTGTGGGAAAACAAGGTACGTGAGAACAACGGGCAAAAGTAGGTAAGATCATATTGAAGATATACTACCTCATACTAAAATTAAACATTGTCCTCAATGTTTCCTAGCTAAAAACCCCATACTAGAACTCAAAAAGGTTGAATGCATAACTTAAGCCTGAAGAAAGTATCACAAAAATCTTAAGCCGTTTATCAAGTTGTAAAGGATAAATGTTAGTCGATAATAATCTTAAGGATTATCGGATTTCCCCAAACTAATGGCAAGCAAAGGCTAGGAAGCTCGAGTGGATCGGGACAAAACACCGAACACGAGAGTCTTCAGAAAATTTTGGGTCAATCCTGCAAACAATCACAAGTACAAACACAACAAGAATCGAGTGTATCAAGCTTCCTCACATCGTGCAATAGAATAAGAAATGAAAATAGACAATGGGATAATGCATGGGGTGCCTCCCATAAGCGCTTTGTTTTTGGTAACCGAGTCACATAGCTTGACTCGATCCCCGAATTCATTCGTCCTTGGAGAGAGTAAATGGAAGAGAAAATCTCAATCGGGCTTTCATTAATGTTTGGATAAACATTTAAGCACATGAAAGTTCTATCCCGATGAGATGCCGCCGGCTTTAAGTGAAGATGTCGGGGTCAAAAATGGTGTCTTCACTCCCGAAGGAGTAAAGAAAAGGAGAATCCACAGAGTAGGTAAGATACGGGAGAAAAGTCTGAATGACAAATGTGAAGGAATCATCAACTTCAACATTAATCTCACCTCCCCCTGGATCAAAACATTCGTCTTCATTAAGCTCATCAACATTGTTTATCACGGGTGCATCGGGCTTAATATTGAAGGTTAAACGCTCATATTCAGAAATAGGATCATCGTTAAGCAAGTTGGGGGCCACATAATGTCTCTTCCGAGTCAAAATCACTTTCAATACCTGGTGGTATCGAATATCTGGTCTAGAAAATATATGATCTTCTTCCTATTGGAGTCACTATCTCAATGAGAGTAGTAGATGAAGGAAGAGACTCGATGATTATATGAGAATTTTCCGGTGATCGAGAAGATAAATTACCGCATAGCAATGACATTTGATTGATATAATCCTTATGCTCTTTAACAATTCCTGGAGGAATCGTGATAAGTTCACCGGTGAACTCATGGTGGAGAGGATCACTTTTGGAAGAAAAAGTTTTATATTGTGGTTCATGATCAAAAAATACTTCGGAAGAGAGATTATGGGTGGTATCATCACTAAGCAAACTCTCAAGATAGATTACGTCTCCTTCCGAGTCATAATAACCTTCAATATACATAGGAACTTCGATAGCGGGTGAGAAAAGCATCGATCTCATCATTATCGCCTCCTGGATCAAAACATTCAGCCTCATCAATTGGAGCATCGTACAAAATTCTTTTCCAATCATTCGTTTTACATTCCAAATCAAATAAATCATCATTCTCTTCGAAAGGTGGATCATTGATGAATCCCTCGAGAATGGAAGCAACGCTTTTCAAAGGAGTAGACAGATCATGTGATAGTAGAAACTCATGTCGTCTCCTGAAGTAAAGGGACACTCCTTCCTTATCTAGATAGAAAGGAGGTGTGACTTAGGAAAGTGACCTCATCAAGGTTGGAATCGTAAGATCCTTGAACTCGATGTCCTCTAACACTTCATCAAAAAGAGGGTTTATGTCACTAGAGTTGAAATTGACATCAAATTCGAAAAGAGGGTTATAGAAAGTCACGGAGTCATCATGTGGAACGTTAAAGGAAGATAAATCATAACATGAAGGTAAAACATTCTTACTATCACTCCTGGATGTATCCTCATATTCTCTTGGGATTGGGATAATTTCCTCAGCACTAAAAGTACTAAGGTGCTCGTCGCCCATTATGAGAGAATCCTTGGGCTTAATAGACGGTAAGGTGGATGTGATTGCAAAAACCGAAGAAACTTGAGGTGCTTTGTTTAAATGAAACATGCTCTCCTTGCAAATAACTCTAAAATTCTTCAAACAAGGTATGATTCGAGTATGGTGTTTAGCTGTCGGCTCTGCGAGATTCTTCACTTCCTGCTTTTCTTTTTCATTGTTGACATCTTCTGGTGAAGGTGAGCAAACTAGAGCAGGTTCGTCGGTAAACCTTTTAAAACTATTCTTGCATGTGTCATTAACCATTTTAATTGACTCGTTTACATGCTTTTGAGGATGTTTTGACGTGCCATTGATATGAAAAGTTATTTGTTCATTTCAGTCCCTTAAAACAAGCTCTCCTTCGTATACATCAATTAAAGCACAGCTGGTTCTCAAAAAAGATCTCCCCAGTATGACAGGTACTTGAGGATCGGCTTCAAAATCACCAACAACAAAGTCGGTAGGAAAATGGAAATTCCCAACTTTGACAAAAATATCTTCGGCGACTCCTTTAGGACGAGTAATCGATCGGTCCGCTAACTCTAAAGTCATCCGAGTTGGTGTAAGTTCCGACAGAGAAAGCTTTTTCCAAATATAAAGGGGCATAAGATTTATGCTCGCACCATGATCAGCCAAGGCGTGACATACATCCATTCCTGAGAAATTACATGGAATAAGAAACTTGTCGGGATCTCTAAGCTTTTCGGGAAGCTTTTTGAGGAGCATTGCTGAGCAGTTCTCGTTCAACGATATCTTAGCTAACTCAAGCAACTTTTCCTTATTTATGAGCAAACTCTTAATCGTAGGAGCAAATCTTGGCATCAAAAGTAAAGCATCCGCGAAACTAATGTCAAAGTGCAAATCTTGAAATATTTAGAAGATCTTCTCCATTTGATTCGAAGCTTTGTCACGGGACTTTTGATCATCACATCGTGAAGGATATGGAATATTTGGCTTAGGTAAACTCTTCGGAATATCAGATTCCGGAATAGGAGTAGTTTTAGGCAAAGTCTTTGGAATATCGGGTTCTAGAATAGAAATGGGGATAACCGGTGGTCGGATTTGAGCGATACTTCCTTGGAAATTTGTTTGCTCTTTTTCGTGTCTCCTTGGTTTCTTCATTTCCACTACCTCTTTAGGAGAGGAATAGCTAGTAGGAATCGAAGGGTCCCTGTAAGCAACACCCACTTTCGTAGTTGTGATCGCTTTCATCTCACCCTTCGGGTTTGAAATGGTATTACTCGGAAGATAAGAAGTACCCGAAGTTGAGGCTTGTTTTGAAAACAATCCAACAAATCATGTTTGAAAATTATTTTGAAAAGTGGTATGTTGATTTCTTCATGACGTATTGTTGAGATTTTATCGTGTTTTGAATTTCATTCTTAAGGTATCCTTTAACGAGTTGATTTGTATTTTGCATGTTTCTCAACATCTGTCATTATTCCTCTTGTAAACTTGAAAATCATTCTGAAAATCTCTTGTTGAACTTGATTATTAGGCACTTGAAAAGGTTGGTTTTGAAATTCTTGGTTTTAAAAATTTGGAGCATGATTCTTTTGAGCTTGAAAACCTTGATTTACATGAAAATGATTTCCTCGAAAATTATTCCCTTGAACTTGATTCTGATTAAACCAATTTTGTCATTAATTTGCACCTTGAGCAAGAACCTGTTGGTTGCCATCTTGATTACTAAACATGGTTTGGAGGGTTTTACTTGATTGTGTAAGTTCCAGTGGTCGTACAACACTTAGCATCGGTAGCCGGACAATTATACCAAGAATGGGCTACACCACAAGTAACGCAAGATTCCTTAACCGCTTTAACCGGAGCGGGAGTGACAACTATTTTAGAAACAATCTCGACTAAGGTCAAAAGTTGATTCGCAAGCTTATCAATTATCTCATCCGTTTTACTAGAAGTACCATTCATCCTAGAAGCATTTGATCTATTTGGTGAATAACGAACTTTTGATTTGTTCTCAATTATGTTTAAAGTCTCTCTAGTCGTTTTACTCAAAAGATTTTCACCCGCCGCGGCATTTAAGGAGTCTTGTTCATTCTCGTTTAAACCGTTATAAAAGGTATCAACTTGAGTTAACTCCTGTAATCCGTGATGAGGGGTCAAGCTCTAAGCAACTCCTTGATCATTCTATGCCTTCACTAAAAGTCTCCTCGAATTTTTGTGTAAATCGAGAAATTTCATTCTTTAAGTGAGTGGTTTTCGAAGGAGGGAAAAATTGGTTAACGAACTTGGTAACGAGATCCTCCCAAGTCAAGATCGAATTTGGTGGTTCTTTCTCGTACCAAGTTTTAGCGGCTCCCTCGAGCGAATATGGAACACATCTTACGCTTAATCACATCGTTAGGCCATTCCTTCAATCGTAAAGTCGATGGTAATCCTTTTGGAATCTTAATTAATATGAGCTGAGGATTTTCACTCTCACGACCGTAAAATGGATTCGCTTGAACCAATTGAAGCAAATTCGTCTTAATCTCAAAATGATCCGCATTGATTTCTGGTAAAACAATAGCTTCTCCGTACCCTTCCGTGGGTGCCCGGAGTAGCTCTTCCATGGTACGTTCCGCCATTTCAACAATAGTTCGAATCTCGGGTTCGACTATGTAGAACACTTGTCTTTTCCGCGTCTTGGAATTGTGAACTTTGAATTATTAGTGAATAATTGGAACGTCATGCCACTATTTATAAGAAATAGAAAAATAAAAATTATTTTTGGTTTTCAAAAAAGTTTATTCACAATCTAATTTTAACGGATAACGAGAAAGACAACTTGAACCAAATAAATCAAACTTACTTCACGGTAGCTTTAAAAATTTATTTTTAAGGTGAGCTCGTATTTACGTAAGTGGACTCAATGGTAAGTTTTTAAATCTTTTATTCGAGTTGGGAACTTATTGATGGATAATACCTCAATTGAAGGTATTATTTGTTGGTGTTCTTTTACCAACTTGGTTTTTTTTATATTCACAAATTAACGAGAAAAATCAAAAAATCTGGAAGAACAAATATTTTTGTCTTTTTTTTTAATCTTCTACTTATACTAAAGAGAAAAGAAAAATATTTTTTACTTTTTATATTCTTAATTTTTTTTATATTTTTTTGATTTTTTTAAAAGCGTAACTTTCGAAGACGAAAGGTTCTCCAAATCACGATCGACAAACTTCAAACGAAAGAATCTTAATCACAAATCCTCGGCAGCGGCGCCAAAAATTGATTGTAGCAATATTATACACGTAAAATGATATAAGTATAGAAAATTACCAAACTACCCTTGAGGACAAAGGTAATGAGGATAATTCTCACAAATATATATAATAATACGTATATTTACCGGTAAGTGATTACCGGGTCGTTAAGTCCCAACGATTTATGAAATTGAGACCACGTTTGTTGTTTGGACAATGATTTGAATTGATTCAAAGATGGTTTGTTTTCTAGAATCCTAAAAATGAGCAAATTAAAGGACAATTAAACCTAACTTTAATAACGGGAAATTAAACTTTAGCTAAAAACGCAAAACGGGAACCCTAAACGGCAGTTAAAAATCCTAAATTTCCAAAATTAAACCTAAAATGAATTTTTCACTTTAAATATATTCTAATTGACTAAAAAGTAAGTTTAAAGAGAACTAGAACAAAAACGGAATTAAAATGAGCTTAAAAACACGAAAAACGTGAACGGGAACGAATCACGTTCTTTAAAAATCAAAATTTTGCAATTTTAACCCTACGAGAACAAAACTAATTTTCCTAGAAACTATATGATAAAATAAAATTTTCTAAAAAAGAATTATATTTTTTTGATTATTTTTCTATTTTTATGATTTTTTAATGTTTTTAATAAAAATAAATGTTTAAAAATACTAAACTAATTATAAAAATTCTGAAAAAATATAGAAAATAGCTTGAACTAATAAGAACCTAGGAAAAATAAGCTTGGTTACACAGCTTATCGAATAAGTTGTGTAATAAGCTTAAACATCTTATTGTACTAAAGAGCCTAAAATGTATATAAGTAATAGATTTTGCAATCCTAGAATGAAAAAGACCCCAGGGCACGTTGGTAGTGAGGTGTGTGGTGTGAGGCGTTTATAAAGGATGAGGATGTTGAGGTCGGGGGTTCGAGCCTTCCTCACCCCCGATTTCCATCTTCCCTTTTTTTTAATTTTTGAAAACTTATAAAAACAAAGTTGTAGAAAATCTGAAAACAAACAACTTTAATAAAAGAAATTATTTTTGAAAATCACTAAATAAGCTGAAAATCAGCTTAAAAGACAGAAAAAATGCTAACTTTCTTTTTTAAGCTTTTATATAAAACTTAAGAACTTGAAAACATGAAATAAGCTAAAAACTAAGATCAATAAGCTACTAACTATTTAAGTTTACCCTAATAAGCTACTTATGAAAGGAATAAGCACAAGGATATAACCCATAAGCTGAATTATCCTAATAAGCTCTTAAACACTAACTGAAAATCAAACAGCCTGCAAGGGCAGTTTCAAGCTTAAAATTAAGCTCACAAATGGATCCTTAGGGCAAAAAGCTTATCACCTACTCAAAGTACAGCTAATAAGCTACTTAAAATTGCAAACCAAATTCATTTTGAAAAACAGATAAGCAACTAAAAAGCATAATGAAAAAGCTAATAGCTACTGACTAAAGTGCTTTTGGTTTAAATGAAAAAGCTAAAATAAGCTAACTCAAAAACAGATATGCTAATGAACTTATTTTTGAAAAGTAATTTGAAATAGATTAACCACTACCCTAGATCTACTTGTATGCTAAATTTCAAAACCTAAGAATAACTTTTACCCTCTGAAAATTTGTGTTGAAAATGGCTGTTTGTCATTTAAAACTGGTGATGCAGTTTGCACTTATATGAACAAAACTTTAAAACCTTTGATGCAGACTTAAAACACTAATTCTAACACTCATTAAACACACAACTAAGATCAAATAAGGTCATGTCAGTTACTAGAATCAATTAAAACTAGGTTATGCAAAAGTGGCTTAAGGACTTTTATTAATCTAACTTATGAGAACTCAATTAACTCTAACCTAGCTTATAAATCTAGCATAAACAGACTTAGTTATGAAATTTGAATCAAATATAAAAGACCAATTGGCCACTAGCAGTACTAACTTGTGGTTAGTACTCCTATGCCTAACACCTCTTATTTTTATAAACTTCATATTTAAGCTATTTATATTGAAAATTTATGAACAACTCTCAATTACCAGATGTTGATGAGCTTATTAACAATCTAATGAGCAGATTTTTAACAACTGAATAAGCAAAACTAACATTTAATAAGCTAATGCTAATTTTTAGATTTTTAATGATTTAAGAAGAAAAATTATGAAAACTATGGTCTAGTCTATTGAAACTAAAAACAGATAATCAAACTTAACTAATAAGACATAATAAGCAATTATAAGCACAAATAAGCAACTAAATAAGCAAATTAAGCATATTTAAACTATGAAATTAAGGACAGAAAAGATAAATGAGAAATTACAAATGCCTTAGCTAAACAAAGGCTTAATTTGCTCAAAGAGCTATCAATAAGCTCTAGCTTATCACAAGGATAAGCTAGTAAAGTCCAATAAGCTCTTCCAGAGTAAGCTTATCATCCAAGCAACCAAACATCCTTATTAAGCATAGGTATTAAGCTGAATTTATGGATGTTTAAGTAGATTAATGATTAACTGAGCTCAATCTAATCTTGTAGAAGAAACTTAGAAGACTTAGAGAGCTGAAGGCTTATTTAGAAGCTTATGTAACAGTATGAGAGCTTATAGAAAAGTGGATAAGAACTTTTAGAAATTTAAGAGTAAAACAAGCAAAAAAAACTTTGATAAGGTAAACTACTATTTCATTGATTTAAAACAAATTACAAAACTTGAAATTGAAAATACAAGAGCTTAATACAAAGTACATTTAAATGAAAGGTTACATAAGCTAATTAAAAACTAAAAAAATGTTGAAAAAGAAGATAGCTTGTGTGTGAGGAGTTAGCTTGTATTTATAGTAGTCATGAGAAGCTTCTAGCCCTTGAGTCTGTTACACGCTCCTTTTAATCTGAACCTTCCAAACATTGCCAATCATTAGATCCTCGATTATCACCGTTGGATCATTTCATGAGCACACGGATTGCCAGCGTGGCATTCCGTGTGTCAGACCCTTTATGCTTCTTTTGGCTAAGATTTAGTGTAAAAATCCTTGTCCTTGTGTGTTTCTTTCATATATCCGCGTGTCCCTTCTTGTAGTGTCTTGGCCAATGAGAGGCTTTTGTGACATCTAACTCTGCCACATCACCCTTGGTACTCGAGTTGAGCCACGTCCTTAATTTGGATTTACCCCATGATTTTGACGCGAGGTAAATCGGAGGAGATAATGAATAGTAACAAACGGGATTTCCCGCGCCCTCTTTCTTTTTATATCTTTGTTTGACCCGGGATTGTGTATAGGTTTGACTTGGGCCCGGGTATAAAAGATTGGGCCACAGGCAAGGTTTGGGCTTGGTTATAAGGTTGGTTATTGAGATAACGACCGTTATCTCTTATAATATAAAGAGATAACGGTGTTAGGGCTTTAAGGGTTATTTTTGAATTAAGGGTTAACTATGAGGGACTGTTTTGGGTAATTTTGGAGTTTTGACTTCACATGTTTGACCAGGGTTGACCATGTTTTGATAGCAATCTTTTGGCTCTTTTGCACTCTTTCTATTCCCGTGTCCGTGTTTGTCCGGCTTTGACCGTTTTCTTGTGATTTTTGCACTATCCGTACCTACACATTCACAAACAACAAAATACACAAATACAAGTATATTTTTGCACATTATGATCATTTTAAGGGCCATTTTGGTATAATAAAGATATGTGATTTCTCACATATCAAAATTCCCCAAACTAAGTGATTGCGTGTCCTCACGCAATATTATATGCTCTAAAACAAAATACCTCAAAAACCTCCCAAACTAAATCTTTGAAAAGTAGCAAAGACTTTTATGGAGAGAGTTAAGAAGTCATAAGTTTTAAAACACCCCATTTTCCCATTTTTCAAAACTTTTTTCCATTTTTTTAAGTAAACTTAGAATTTTCCTACTTTTGTTATTTCCATAACTGTTAGGGATCATAGAACAAGATGCATTTCGATCCGAGAATGCCCCAAATAGGATAAATTCATCGTTCCCGACTTTTCACTTACTCCAAACCAAGCTTAAAACGAAATCACAGCTAAATATCAGTTAAGATGCTAACACTACTCATATTTGCAACTTGTGAACTTTTCACTCCCGACAATTATTATATCTTAGGTGAATGTGCTATTTTGAATTTCAACCGTGGATCAACTTTTTGCAAAATTCTATGTTTCACGTTCCACCCGAGAATAATGAGTTTGAAGGCGAGATCATCCCATGTAACGACTTTCGTCTCGGCACATCCCAACCTTGCGGCTAAGTGACCAGGTTTTTGACACCCCACATAGACTAGTATCGGGACTCGCGCACCTTAGGTTTCAAAAACTCTCATGTTTCCAGTATATACATAGCTTTAAAATAGAATAGTCAAAGTTCAAAAGCATATTTAAATTTAACAAAAAGAAATCTATTTATTAATTCAAACTTAATTTTAAACATATTATTTATGCAATTGTAACCCTCGACCTTTTAAAAGGCTGCAACATCTGTTGTGAGCCGGCAAGATGCAACAAACTTTTATTAGTCTCGGATTTTTATTCTTACTATAGGCTTTCTTTAGAAGACTACCACATCGGTTGTGAGCCGGCAAGAGGTAGTAAACTTTTATCAGCCCACAGTTTATATTTATTATATATATTTTTTTCATCATTTTTTATATTACTTTATATAGAAGACTTCTTTTTGAAAAATTCAAGTATAAGTTTGAACTAAGACTAAAATTTTTGCTATATATTACATAAAAATTGTTAATTTAAGTTAAATCTCCAAAAACAGCACGTATATTAATTCGGTTAAGAGCTTGTGGGAGAAAAAGTCTACTTAGCATCCAACTCATACTTAACTCTATCATTTTTCGTTCTTCGTGAATTTTTACGAACGCTTAGCCTAAAAGTTAAGGAACAAGCTAGAGCTCAACACGCTCGATCGGGTTAAAATTTATTCTTATTCTACCCAGCAGGAAATTCAAGATTGTGACAAAATACTTATTTATTTTTGAAATTTTTTAAATTTTTGTGGGAAAACAGGGTACGTGAAAACAATAGCTGCAGGTATAATCAAATCGATAGACCCCCCCATACTAGAATTAAACATTGTCCTCAATGTTTTAAGAAGGGTCTCTACGTAAATCCTAAGCCGTTTATTAAGTATGCTTAAAGATAAACGTTAGTCGATAAGATTAGGATATTGGATTTCCCCAAACTAATGGCAAGCAAAGGCTAGGAAGCTCGAGTGGACCAGGACAAAACACCGAACACGAGAGTCTTCAGAAAATTTTGGGTCAATCCTACAAAAAATCACAAGCACAAACAACAAGAAACGGAATAGTACAAGCCTCCTCACATCACAATAAGAAAGAAAATAGAAGGATAAGCATGGGGTGCCTCCCACGAAGCGCTTGTTTAGGGTCAATAAGCTTGACCCAATCCCCGAATTCATTTATCCTTAGGGAAGGTTTGGAGATCCGGGACAACCAATTATGGTATGTCCCCTCCAAAGTAGTGCTTAATTCGATGACCGTTCACCTTGAAATTTGGCCCAGAGTTTTGAGATAACTCAACGGTGCCATATGGAAAGACTTGGGTAATGGTGAAAGGTCCAGACCAACGGGATTTTAATTTGCCCGAGAACATCTTCAATCTAGAGTTAAAAAGGAGGACTTGATCACCGACGTTGAAAACGCGGTTTTTGATCTTTGAGTCATGGATCCTCTTTGTTTTCTCTTTATAGATCAAAGAGTTCTCATAGGCATGATCACGAAGTTCATTTAATTCATTGAGTTGAACTTTACGATGATCACCCGCGGTCTCAAGGTCAAAGTTTGCATGCTTTAAGGCCCAGTAGGCTTTGTGCTCGAGCTCAATCGGTAGATGACATGCCTTTCCGTACACTAGCTTGTATGGAGTACACCCGATGGGTGTTTTGTAAGCTGTACAGAAGGTCCAGAGTGCATCATCAAGTTTAGCCGACCAAGAGGCATGGTTTTCGCCTACGGTCCTTTCAAGAATTCGTTTCAAGCCACGATTGAATACCTCAACTTGCCCACTTATTTGTGGGTGATATGCGGTGGAGAGACGGTGAGTAACTCCATATTTAAGCATGACCTTTGCA
>BQNB010024479.1:34991-60667 GCA_026074375.1 Tanacetum coccineum | reverse complement strand
AAATGATGAAGTCTTCTCCGATATGCTTGATGTCCAAAGCTTCCAAGTCCAAATCATGGTTGTGGCATCGTCGTTTAAAGATAGACTGGTTAGCTGGTCATCAAAGAAGCAAAGAAGCACGGCAATATCAACTACAGAGGCTGAATACATCGCCATGTCTGGATGTTGTGCTCAAATCCTTTGGATGCGATCCCAGCTCAAAGACTACGGATTTGACTTCAATAAAATTCCTCTGTACTGTGATAACAAAAGTGCTATTGCTCTTTGCTGTAACAACGTCCAGCACTCTCGCTCTAAACACATTGACATACGGCACCATTTCATCAGAGAGCAAGTGGAAAATAGAGTGGTTGAACTCTACTTCGTGGAAACGAATTATCAACTTGCAGACATCCTCACCAAAGCATTGCCAAGAGAACGGTTCAAATTTCTTCTTCCACGCCTAGGCATGAAGAGTTTGACCCCTGAAACTCTCAAACGCCTTCAAGAAGGAAAGGATGAGTAAACCAAATGCCTTTGTGTATCCTTTGTACATAAAAAAAATAAAAAATAAAATAAAATAAAATAATGTGTTTTATAAGTCTAATAAAATACTTAGGAAATATTTTAAGTCATTTGGAATTACTAAAAGGCTTGCAATTACTTCAAATTGCAACCCGGTTTAATGTCTGGGCATGGATTACTTTATATCCATGCTTTATGGGAGTATAGTAATTCAATGGTGATGGTGGAGCTGTTCGCCTGATCTTTTCATCTCAAACATCGACAACAGCTCTTTCAAAAGAAAACGGGTCGTTGTTTGAGGGGGAGAGTGAATGTGAAAAATCTAAGGGGTTCTAAAAAGACTGTTGGAGGCAATGAAAGTGTAATTATAAGATGGTGGTTGTATTCTAATGGGTTAATATTTGAAGGGGAGTTAATTAATTTTAACTCAAAGGTCCAAAGTTATCTATTGTTGTAATGATTAGGGTGTAAAAAGCATTTGCTCTTTGTTTCCTAGCCTTATTAACCAATAGGGACTAAGTTGGCCAATTGCCTAATCTTAGAAATGCCTTAGAAATACTTAAAACAAGAAATAAAAGAAGATGGAAACCAAAGGGACTAAATCTGCCAAGTTTCTAACTTAGGAGTATAAAGGGGCGGCGAGTTGCCATTTGGTCAAAATGTTCGAAAACCGGTCAAAGAAAAAAAAACACACACACACACACACTCGCAACTCGCCGCCAAGAACTAAGTCTCAAATCGCCGATTTTCGTGTGTTTCTTGCAAAGGTAATCATCGATCCTTAATCTATATCAATTATTTTGAGTGTATATCAAAGGAATCGAATGAAAACACATTAAAAAGTGTAGAAAAATAGATCTAGGGTCGTTTTAAGATAAATACACCAATGTAGTGTTGTAGGGTGTGATCTAGTTGCTGGGAAGTGTTCATAAGATTTATATTAATGAGTTTTGATGTGTCGTTTTCTATCTAAAACATTAGTGAATGAGTTGCCCTTGATTCTTACCGGCGGGTTGTAGTGTAAAAAGTAGATATATGTGTGTTTGATGTAAAGAATGGTAGCAATGTATATCTATAGCATAGGAATGCCTTAGGATGTGATTAGTATTGAAATAAGAGGTGCGGGGTTTGAATCTTAAGAAACCGGCCCGAATGGCGAGTTGCGTGTATTTCTTAACGGCGAGTTGGTTATTTTATTATTTATTAATAAATTACTCAACCCGCTGGTTCATACGGCGGGTTGATTCATAGCGAGTTGGCCAACAGCGGGTTGCTTAAACGGCGGGTTGACTCAACAACGAGTTGCCTAAACGGCGGGTTGACAACAGCGAGTTGCCTAAATGGCGGGTTGACAAACTAGCGGGTTGACAACAGCGAGTTGCCTAAACGGCGGATTGACAAACCAGCGGATTGACAACAGCGAGTTGCCTAACAGCGGGTTGTTCAACAGCGGGTTGCCTAAACAGCGAGTTGCCTAACAGCGGGTTGCCTTATGGCGGGTTGTCTAACAGCGGGTTGACTAAACAGCGAGTTGCCATAATTTTTCTATTATTTTAATCCAACAGGTAAACCGCCGTCTCTCGGCGGTTTGGTCGAATATTTTTATTCATTAAAATATTCAACCCGCTCCTTTTCGCGGCGGTTTGCTCAATTCTCCTAACGGCGAGTTGGCATTCTGCCTGGCAGCGGTTTGGGCTAAGTTTCATGTGTTCGGCCCATTGAGCCCAATAATCTATCAAGGCCCATTCGAATGACCCAATTGCTTTTCTAAACTCCCGTCCGGGCTTAGTTAACAAGTAATTGATCCTGTTGGATAATTCTGCATCCTGTGCGATCATGTGTAGATTTTCATCAATCCAGAGTTACCACTGTTGTTAATCAATCGTGCAGTTACATGACTTTTATCAATGCTAACGCTCTCTCTAACTTCGTTTCTCTGCAATGTTTGTCTTCTTTGTTAAATGCTCTTTTGCAGAATACGATGGCAGAACAAAATGTTCCCGCTCAACCTCCTACAAGAACAGATGAGCAGATTGTACCTCGCTCTCAGTGGTTAACAATCGGGAAAAGCAACCTTCTTTTCAACGCACAAAAGATTCAAAAGAACCCCATCTTTCAGATATCAGTGGACATCCTGAGTAATACCAACTTCTTCCAAGCATTCACTGCCTCAGCAAATGTTCCTGCTATCTACCTGCAACAGTTCTGGAAAACAATGTCATATAACGAGAAGACTGGGGTTTATAGTTGTCAAGTTGATGAACAATGGTTCGATCTAAGTGCTGATCTTCTCAGAAAGGCATTAGCGATTACTCCTGTCAACCCAGCTCACCCATTTGAGTTACCTCCGTCTGGTGACACGGTGATTGATTTTGTTAATGAGCTGGGATATCCTGAACCTGTAGAAATTGTCTCCAGTATACGGACGAATTATGTGTATCAACCTTGGAGGGCAATTCTATTTGGATCAGTTGCCTTGAAGAAATTGTTGGCCAACAGGAACTTTGAGAGGGTGTCATACCACGCCCTTGGAGCCTGCTTTAGCCCATAAAGAGTTTCTTCAGAACGAATAGACGTGAGTAGGTTTTTCCTGGTCTTCAAAATCCTTCAGGTTTGATGACAAAGACTTCTTCCTTGGAGAATCACATTCAGAAAAGCAGTTTTGACATCCATTTGGTAGATGATCTCATGTTCTTGGTTGCCGCATTGGCAATGAATATTCTGATGGCCTTATCCGTTGCAAACTAGAGCCAAACGATTGCTTCAAATCATTCCCGTCTCTGAGCGATATCCCTTGCAAACTTAACCCGAGCTTTGTCTTTTCAGTACATCAACCAATTCATCAAGCTTCACTTTGTTAGATCCACTTGAGGAGTGATAACATACATAGATTGGGTGATTGATACTATTTACCATGCTTCAAGTCGATCAAATTCGTGAATTTCATCTTGCATGGCTTGCAACCAGCAGGTCTTCTATCTTGTGCATAATTATAACGGCCATTTGAAGTTCTTGGGTTCGACTTTGGACAGTTCAGTATGGAAACAGCACCACAAAGCATCGGATGCTAACTGTTTTCTGGTAGATACAGGACGAGAGGGATTGCCAACGATGTTATCCAGAGGATGATCTTTGGTCCATCTTCTGAGATGATCTGGTGGGTAATTAACTTGGATAGGTTCTGCTGAATTAACATTCAAGATGATGTTTCTTGTGCGAACCTGGATTCCAGTATCAAGGTTATGTGAAGCATGAAGAACTCGTGATTGAACGGGTGTCTTGTGAGTGGGTTCTTTCCTGCACAGTTCTTGATGTTGGACTAGATGATGTATATCGGATGTTGACGATGAAGCACTTGTCGACGGTGCATCTTGAGCAATCGTTGTAGACAAAGATGTACCTGGTGGAACAACTTGAGCGTTAATTTCAGTAGCAGAAGGTACTGGTTCATTGCCTCGAGATTGTTCAAGGTGTTCATCAAACATTGGTTGAGATGAAATAACATCTCAGGATCTTATCGGTTGGAAGCAAGCCCTGATTTGAGTTGTCCAGGGTCAAAGTGATAGGCTCGGTGTCCTGATTGATGCTTACAAGAGCCATTGACTGATGCATCTCATCGAATTGTACGGAATTGTTTCCATTAATCGATGAGTTCTATTGTTGTAGATTTCTATAGCCACCTTCCTGTAGGAGCATTACCCAACAAAAATCCCAAATGGTCAGTTTTTGCTTAAAATTTTCCTAGATTTTCGCTATCATTTGTAGGATAGCACAGAGCACCAAATACTCGAAAGAATGTAAGATCAGGCTTTTTATCATGCACAAGCTCATAAGGTGTTTTGTTATGTCGAGTATGAATTAGTGACTTCCGGTTCTGGGTGTAACAAGCAGTGGCTACAGCTTTTGCCCATAGAAACATGGGAGCTTTCGAGAATATCATCATTGTACGTGCTGCTTCTACCAGTGTACGATTACGTCTTTCAACAACGCCGTTTTGTTGAGGAGTTCTCGGAACGACTTTTGATGAAATATTGCCAACACCTTATAGTATTTAGTCATAACTTGGTTGACGAATTCCGTTCTGTTATCTGTGCGGATGTATCTGACTGTTTTGTTGAGCCAACCTTTATTTGCTTAAGAAGTTGGTGACAAACTCTTGGAGTTTCATTTTGACCTAGAATATTACCATGTGAAATTGAATAGTCATCCACGATTGACTAAGATGTATTTCTTTCCTTTAATGCTCTGGACTCTCATTGACCACACAGATCCAGGTGAAGGGTTGAAGAACTTCCATTTTGTATTTTCAGATTTTGGCGGTGGGAGAACTTCTTGCTTTTTCAAGTTGACAGGTGAGCAAAGATGATCCTTTTCAAAACTTCAGTCTAGGTAGACTCAATACCAGATGTCTTTTGAGTAAGATCATTTATCGTGCCGAGTTTAAATGGTTTTTAAACGACGATGGCCACAACCGATTTGGACTTGGAAGCTTTTGGGACAACCGCATATCGGATGAAGACTTCATCATTTCATCAATCGATATCGTGTTAACAAAATTGGATTGCCGCACGGACTACCTTTAAAGGATATCTGTACCCTTAATATCACGAACAAAGCAAGATGCTTTTGAAGGCCACTCAAAGCTCAGAATAACCAAAAATTGCCCTACAGAGAATAGATTGTGTCCAAGTCACCTCCACGTAGTATACTCTTGAGATTCACCACTGTCACTCATAAAATAATCTCCATAAACCTTGATCAGCTCCTAAGTGATCATTCCGAATCTGGATGACTCGATGAAATTTTCCACAAAATTCATAAGTTTGAATACGAATCCCCTCATATGTTTTGAACAGGCCTGATTTACATGTGTCCAGATACAAGCATGACCTGTACGAACTGCATTTGAAAACAGATTCGCGTGTGGGAGGTTGGAATTTCGGTTCCCCAATTTTGTTGGGGACCTGTTGGTAGCATATAGTGGTAGAACCTTTCACAGAAAAGCCTTAGTTAACTGGCATATTTCCCCTAGGCAAATTCTTTCCTGTGGGTCTCCATTGAGAACTCCACAATCAAGTTTCTAAGTTGGAGTTTCTTTCCTGTGGGTCTCCATTGATTAACCAATATCTGCAACATAGTTTTCCCGTAGCTTTCCAACCCTGTTGGGTTCTTGGACAAATCTGTTATCAGGGACCGTTTCCTTTAGGTTTCCAGATCTGTTTCTCTTTATTCAAGACACAATTCTAACGGTGGTGGCGTTAGCATTCACAGAAATTCAAGATATTACAACAACTTCCATGTACTTGCAGAGTTTACAGGATTCAGATTCGAATTAATTACAACCGCTTAGCGCTAATGCTAGAATCAACCCGATCACTTTTGTCCAACTGATTATTTGTCCTAAGGAGTACTTTCTCACTCTTGCTTATTCTCCTTCTTGCATGGCAGGATCCTATTTTTCTTTGTATTGCTTCTAGGCTTTGACCGCTTGTGCTTCAGTGGATCGGTTTACTCCTGTAGAGGAAGCCAGGGATATTAGTCAGTTGAACTCTCTGGTTGCACTTTGTGTTTCATGTTTTTTGTTTGTGTTGTAGAAGAAGTTCCTGGTTTATCACTAAACCGTAACTTGCTCTTTTCCCTAGGAACAGGGGTAAGGGAGCTTGTTATCTTTTCTTTGAAACTTTTTGGGCAAGTCCAATCACACATTCTAACTAATTCATGAGAATATTAGTGTTTCGGCAAGCATAGTTAAAGTGAACTCTCCTTCCCCCCCCCAAGTGTTTTAACTACTCTAGCTTCCTCTACAATCTCCCTAACCGTTTCTACACTCTCCTTAAGATGGCTGATATAGTTTAAATGAGCACTCCTATTGTTCTTAAGGGGATGAGGGATGGTTTAACGTCAATGGCATACATGCCAGGAGCAAGAACTTTTGGTTTGACATAGTCACTAGTGAAACAAGGCTCTTTGCTTCACAATTGAGCTTTTAGACTCTAAATTCATTCAACATGGTAGACGTCTTTTCACTTGTGTGAGCACGCGTGATCTTAATTGAGTCATACAATTCCTTGTAATGTTGTTTGACCTTTTCTAGTTCTACTCTATCGCAATCATTTTGTTCAATAAGAGCAGTGACATCTACAATTTATAAAGGCTCTTCACGACTTACTGTCATTCACACTAGCGACTAGATCTTTCAAAGTGTCGAATCACGTTATCTTTTGCTTTAATCTGTATGTTCGAGATTCTTGATTTTAAAGAATGAGTTAAAATCAGGAGCTTCCTGTGATGCTTATGAATTTTTATAATCAAAACTTTCTTGAAGATGTTGATAATTTAATTGCAAATTTAGGTATTCTCTTTCAAGTTTTGAAATAAGTTTTGACTCATCATGAACTTTAGACATGTCAGCTTCAAGATCTAGACAACGTGATTTTTCCACATCATACTGCAGTTGGAGTCGACAATCTATTTTACAATAGATTCTCATTATCAATGAGAAGGTTTTCTTTTTCAATTTCAGGCACTTGTTGTCTACAGTATCTTGTCCACTTCGTTATTCATTTGATCAAATTTCTTCATTTCTTTAAATTATTTAAAGAGGCTATGTTTGAACTCAACAAACGAGTTCTTTAAGAGTTTTGAAAAATGGAATAACTTCAGTGAGTGGTAAACATCTTTTCGTTTGCTCAAAAACCTTTTTCCCCTATGGTAAGACCAGATGGGTAATTCTAGTTTTGCAAGTTTTGTCAAATTCAGTAAAAAGTTGTGTGAGTACATAAAGATTAATCTTCACTTGACTTTTAGTTGGAAGAATTCTGGGGACAAGACTTGACAGGAGTTGTGGTTTGTGGATACACTGTCAAATGCTGAAATTTGGGTTTTGGAGCTAAGGTCTTAGGCCTTTTTTCTGTTGTTGTCATTATGGACAAAAAAGACCAAAATATCTGTTCTGGGGTCAGATTTCTTTGGGGAGCAAAGGTTGCAAGAAGGTTCTCTTTTGAGTAATGGGGGGGGGGGGCGGGGCAATCCTAACTTTATTTTCCACACATAGAGGGCTTTGCATTTTCAACAGCATTCTATTCCTAGTTATCTCAGCTAACTCACGCTTATCCTCTGAGTCATGTATGACAGTGGGTGTATGATTGGTTTTTTAAGTGGACAAGTACATGACATTATACAGAGCAGACTGAGCTTGCTTTGCACGGCAGAGGACATATGGGATTTTGTAGCCTATTGCTACTATGTGCTTTTCATCATAATATGATTTTGGGTTTACCAACAACTGTGAATGGTTTGAACAGACTGATCCTGTTTGTATAATCTATCCTCAATATTATCTTTTAGCCTTTTTTAAGTCCAAAAACTCTTCAAGGGTTTGTTTCTTTTTGTTTGAAATTCTTTTTCAAAAGTTGTTATTCCTCTGTCTTTGACTTATAATGGTCAATGTAGAACTACGGAGTATTTGTGCCTGAATGAAGTTAGATTTTAAAAGAGTTTCTTCCTATTTCGGTCTGAATATTATTCTCATTTGGTTCATCAATTTTCGTTCTCTATCAGATAATTCAAACTTTGCCCGTTGATTCATATTCTCGACCAGTTCCCTTATATCTCGCAAGTTCATGAGGTCACTTGAGTCATTCAATTTCCTGTCTGGCTTATTTGCTAATCTACTTGTTCACCTGTACATGCATTTCATAGAGTATAGACATTAGTGCATCATGTTCGTACAAGAAGACTGCATTACATTGTACAACATGTCTTCGGTTGTCTTCCACATACTGATCATACGAATATATATTATTCACTCGTATAGTCATCATCAGAGTCAACAAGTAGTTGTGTTTGTACGTCGTTTTTGCATCTAGTTGTGTACTTCATGCTACTGCATTCATATGATCTTACAAATGTATCATGATCTTGTACCTCAAATGGATTATTCGAGTCATATGAGTGTCCCGCTTCATCGTAGATTGGATCTTCAGATATGAGATTTGCCATGAACATGGTCTGTGAAGTGGGACCCTCATCAACATCAGAGTCGAATGCATCACATTCATCAGCTTCAAAAATATGGTCCACATTGAGTGCCAAATCATTCTCGTTGAATCTTTCCACATCATCCATCAATGTTGGTAACCTATTCCCCTGCAAAGAAACAAGACGTCTCTTCATCCCGTACTGCTCCACTCTCTGGGCTTACATTAGTAGCAGCTTGTCTTGAAGTAGTCTGCATCTTGAGTCGTTTGGCCTTGGCATTCACGTGTTATGTGCCTAGTATTAAGTTGTAGCACTTGATTCGGGTTCGCTTGACTAGGGATTAATCATGCCTCTCTCTGTTCTGAGCTCCTACATTTCCCGACTTACACATTCCTCTTGTATTGTTTTATCTGGAAATGGTTCTTCCTTGATTAGTCGCATTGTATTCTTCCACGGACTTCTTGAACCACAATTTCCCGTCTTGGAACCATAGCTTGGTTCCTTGCACTTAGACGAAGCTCTAAAGTTGATTGTTAGTTTGGGAAGATTGATCTGTACGATTGAGTGAGGAGGGCACGTGTGTTGGATAAACTTTCAATCAAGTTTTCTGTTGAGGAACTTCCTGAGTCCAGTTGAAAGTTGTCAGCTGGAGATGGTTCTTTTATGGGTTGAGGAGATTTAGATGATTGTGTTGGATACTGCTGAACTGAGGCGTCCAACACTAGTGCCAAAGGATCATTATTTGGTTGACCGAACCTTTCCTATAATGCTGATCTCATTTGCATGCACCTCATGTTGCTTCAGTAGGCATACAATTGATCACAGTTTGACTCTTTCAAACCTCTGTTAAGTTTGACTTCAGTTATGAATCTACTCTACTCAGGCAACATGTTGTTCACAAACTTTGAGTTAAGCTGCATCCTGGACATGGTCATCTTGATGTTTCTCATGTCATTAATGAGCTTCGTAAACCTAACTAGTTATCCATTGAAATGGTTTCTATTGGATTTGACGGAACGGTGTCCAAATTCATCGTATAACTGATGATTCCTATGTCATCCTTTGTTAACTCGAAACCTTCCAGATCATCTTCACGGTTTTCCCAAATGTCTTTGGCGTCAGTTATAGTGATTGATGACGTAAGTGAGTTAGATGTCTTTGGTATACCCGGGAAGTCGGATATTGGTTGCACGGAATGTAAGCTTTTACCTTTCTTTTTCATTCCGCTGAAAGGTCGTTAAGGACTCTAGCACGTTTACAGGACCTTGTTGAACTGCACCCCAGTGCCTCAGCAATAACATCTGAGAGTTCCCATCTGATAATGGTCCTATCTTTGATGAAACTTCATAATATTTCTCCTTATTCCATTTCCTAGGACAGTACAGTCGTATACGTTGTTGCCAAGTATTCAAAGTCTTGTTTATCAAGACATTGGTGGGCTGTGTATCATGAACCGGCACACTGGATGTCTTCTTGCTACTAGACATCTTGTATTATTATGATGTGATAGTGTTTTGATCTATCATGATTAGTGAGTGTACGTTTAAAGTGGTGAGGTTAACCATAGTTCGCGGCTCGCGCTGTTTTAGTGATATTTAAATCCCGCGGTTTTGAACTATGTTTAATAATTCTATCGCACAACAAGCTCAATACCATCTTATGATTTCATAACTCAGATTTTAACTTCTCCATTTCATTACTAGGACAAAACTCCTCTACAAGCAATGCCTTAAAATCATTCCATGACATACCTATTATAGCTTCGCGACCTCTTTCTTGAACTTGAGTATTCCACCAAGTCAAAGCCTTGTTCACGAACGAGCTAGCAACATACTTTACCTTTTGATTCTCAGCACACCCACTATTGTCAATTACAGTTTCCATCCTTTCGATCCATCGGGTAAGTGCTATCGCACCTCCCTTTCCATCATACTCTTTGGGATTGCATGCCAAGAACCCTTTGTAGGTACAGCTATTGTTCCCACCATTTCCATTTCCACCACCACCATTTCCTCCATTACCATTGTTCACGTTGTTAGTCACTTGGGTGACAATCTGAGGAAGAATGGTTTGCAATTACTGCGCGATAATAGCAGCAATATCGGGGTTCTCGTTGTTGTTGTTGTCATTGTTGTTGTTGTTGCTACCACTTCGACACGATGGAGCCATTTTCTATAAGATATAAAATTTATATACATTAGACCATATAATAAGGATCATGATCTTATCATACTTCTTAATAACCATATACATACATGCAACGCATAAACAATAATCCATGTAATCATACTTACAAGTCCACCTATGTTGTGGCGCATGTATAATTATGTTGGCCACCATAATTATAGATGCCCCCTTTCACAGTTGTACTCCCTCCTACGAAGACACTTCATAAAATAAACACACCATATAACACCTTAAAAAAATAAAACCAACAAATAACACAAGGAATAATCCTAATAATCACTTTTATAATTAATACTCAGAATCCAAAAATCGAAAATAACATTCCTAACATGGCTCCAAACGTCGAAAGAAAGAAAAACAAGCTAAACATATTAATCACTTAGAACAATACGGGCAGTTACGAGACGCGCGGTCATGATCAGCTTTAGTTGTCTTCTTCCACACAGGTTTACTACTTGCGGTGGACTTAAGGTCCGAGTCCACTTCATTCTTCTCAACTTCTTCCTCATCTTCTATCAACCATCCATTCATGTTACCCTCTAGCTGAGGTAGTCGATGTGGTGCAAACTCATTCATGGGATTTCCTTGTTGAAGTTGTGGGTGATCCACAAATCCATACAGATCATGTTTTCTAGGTTGTCCCATCGGCTCTTCTTCAGACGTTTCATAACCTTGAAATTTTCCAAGAACTCTGGTACCATCCTTGGAAATTATCTTTGTTTCAATTTCCTCAACCGTTTGTGTATCAACTTCCTTCAAGGTCATCTTTTCTTCGACTCTACATGGCCACATGGCAATAGGAATTCGGATCTTGCGGTTACACCGCTTGCAATTCTTAATCCTTTTATGCCCAGTTGCAAAAGCAACTGAATCACGGTACTTTCTACGGATAGGGGGAGACATGGCTACCTTAATAAAACATAGTATATACCATATTAAATAGGGTAGACGAAAATACGAATAAATCAAACTTTCGGATAGTAAGAAAATATAATAGATACGTAGTAAAATACTTAAACTTTAAAATGCATCTACATGAAGGACTCCTAGGTTATAGTCTAGGCCAAACCACCTACTTCTCTATAACCAAAGGCTATGATACCAATCTGTCACACCCCGCCAAGGCGAAAACACGAGGCGTAACAACATGGATATCATCACAACACATTGGTGTCAACAATAGAAAACCACTATATGCATAACTAGAAATAAAAGACACAATGTGTCATGACAATACCAAAAACAAAAGAACGGCATCGTATATTAATGAAAGGGGTCTCATAAATACATAGACAATGTCTCACAAACCTATTAAAACATTCAAGAATTCATGCAAACAAAGTACGAAATGAAATCAAATAGGATCTTCCAATGCAGCCTAATAGTCTCTCTATCCACTTTTACTAACTTCAGAACCTTCATAACGCTCACCTGAAAATGATGCTTAAACGTCAACACAATGGTTGGTGAGAGTCATAGGTTTTACGACACCAATACAGGTTTAAAATAAATTACTGTGATTATAAAAACAAAACAAAGCATGGCAGGATAATTAAGCTGGCTATTATACATGCTAACCTGCATTCAACAACAATCACATTGGGACGGAACGTGTCCCTCGATCCAAACCACAAAACAATAAGGTAGGCATACCTCGCCGCTCTACTAATAGTCATGGAGAGGAATGATATTCAAAATTCTAGACTCTTGGTACCGAATCCACATAATATCATAAGGAATTGATCACCTCCAAGGATCTTACCCACAAAGTAGGAAAAACTAATAACGGGTAGGAACATTACCCACGATCCAAATCAAATAATGCTTAGCACATAATATATAATAGCTACATAAAAGTCCATGCGTCAATCAAACCATATAATCACAGCAATTAAAACATTTCAAAACATATTTTGCATCATTTCCATCCCAAGAAAACATAGTAAAAATGGGACTATGAAACTCACCTGATGCTTTACAGCTTCCACAAACACTGGCACAAATCTAATCAATCAAAACAAACACGTGTTACACGCTACTAAGCCAAAAGCTTAAGCACATGTAACAATCATATGATGGATGTCTAAGGTGTTTAATTACCCTCATGGGTCACCCTGACCCCATGCCCGTCATTAACCAATTCGTTTACACATTATTTCAAAGTCTTACAATTTACCCGAAAACACAGAATTTTGACCTCACTTTACCATTTTCCAAACCATACCTACTGAGTTATTAAGAAGTATGATAAGATCATGATCCTTATTATATGGTCTAATGTATATAAATACATGCAACGCGTCAACAATAATCCATGTAATCATACTTGCAAGTCCACCTATGTTGTGGCACGTGTATAATTATGTTGGCCACCATAATTATAGATGCCCCCTTTCATAGTTGTACTCCCTCCTATGAAGACACTTCATAAAATAAACCCACCATATAGCATCTTAAAAAAAATGAAACCAACAAATAACACAAGGAATAATCCAAATAATCACTTTTATTATTAATACTCAGAATCCAAAAATCGAAAATAACATTCCTAACATGGCTCCAAACGTCAAAAGAAAGAAAAACAAGCTAAAACATATCAATCACTTAGGACAATACGGGCAGTTACGAGACGCGCGGTCATGATCAGCTTTAGTTGTCTTCTTCCACACAGGTTTACTACTTGCGATGGACTCAAGGTCCGAGTCCACTTCATTCTTCTCAACTTTTTCCTCATCTTCTATCAACCATCCATTCATGTTACCCTCTGGCTGAGGTAGTCGATGTGGTGCAAACTCATTTATGGGATTTCCTTGTTGAAGTTGTGGGTGATCCACAAATCCATACAAATCATGTTTTCTAGGTTGTCCCACCGGCTATTCTTTAGACGTTTCATAACCTTGAAATTTTTTCAGGAACTCTGGTGACAGTACCATCCTTGGCAAATATCTTTGTTTTAATTTCAACAATCATTTGTCCATCAACTTCCTTCAAGGTCATCTTCTCTTTGACTCTACATGGCCACATGGCAATAGGAATTCGGATCTTACGGTTGCACCGCTTGCAATTCTTAATCCTTTTACGCCCAGTTGCAAAAGCAACTGAATCACAGTACTTTCTACAGATAGGGGGAGACATGGCTACCTTAATAAAACATAGTATATACCATATTAAATAGGGTAGACGAAAATACGAATAAATCAAACTTTCGGATACTAAGAAAATATAATAGATACGTAGTAAAATACTTAAACTTTAAAATGCATCTACATGAAGGACTCCTAGGTTATAGTCTAGACCAAACCACTTACTTCTCTATAACTTGGCTCTGATACCAATCTGTCACACCCCGCCAAGGCGGAAACACGAGGCGTAACAACATGGATATCATCACAACACAATGGTGTCAACAATAGAGAACCACTATATGCATAACTAGAAATAAAAGACACAATGTGTCATGACAATACCAAAAACAAAAGAACGACATCTTGTATTAATGAAAGGGGGTCTCATCAATACAAAGACAATGTCTCACAAACCTAATAAAACATTCAAGAATTCATGCAAACAAAGTACGAAACAAAATCAAATGGGATCTTCCAATGCAGCCTAATAGTCTCTCTAGCCACTTTTATTAACTTCAGAACCTTCATAACGCTCACTTAAAAATGATGCTTAAACGTCAACACAATGGTTGGTGAGAGTCATAGGTTTTACGACACCAATATAGGTTTAAAATAAATTACTGTGATTATAAAAACAAAACAAAGCATGGCAGGACAATTAAGCTTGCTATTATACACGCTAACCTGCATTCAACAACAATCACATTGGGACAGAACGTGTCCCCCGATCCACACCACAAAACAATGAGGTAGGCGTACCTTGCCGCTTCACTAATAGTCATGGAGAGGAATGATATTCTAAATTCTAGACTCTTGGTACCGAATCCACACAATATCACAAGGAGTTGATCACCTCCATGGATCTTACCCACAAAGTAGGCGAAACCAATAACGGGTAGGAACTTTACCCACGATCCAAATCAAATAACACTTAGCACATAATATATAATAGCTACATAAAACTCCATGCGTCAATCAAACCATATAATCACAGCAATTAAAACTTTTCAAAACATATTTTGCATCATTTCCATCCCAAGAAAACATAGTAAAAATAGGACTATGAAACTCACATGATGCTTTGCAGCTTCCACAAACACTGGCACAAATCTAATCAATCAAAACAAACACGTGTTACACGTTACTAAGCCAAAAGCTTAAGCACATGTAACAATTATATGATGGATGTCTAAGGTGTTTAATTACCCTCATGGGTCACCCCGACCCCATGCCCTTCATTAACCAATTCGTTTACACATTATTTCAAAGTCTTACAATTTACCCGAAAATACAGAATTTTGACCTCACTTTACCATTTTCCAAACCATACCTACTCAGCTTTATAAATTTTACTAAAAATCAAAGGTTAAGTGCCATGAGTCTACTAACTCCATGATTTTCCATGAATTTATTTCCCTTCTTAAGTGTCCCAAATAAAATTAAACTTTTAACTACTCAGTTTCGGATCTGATCGCACACTAAAAAGTTTGGACCTAAAAACCATACATAGACTCTAAATCAGAAGCTATCCTTTGGGGCATTTTTAATAGACACATAGAAATAAAATCCTGTAGATTGGATAATCCTAATTCAAATTTTAAGTGGGGGTTTTACACCTCGTAATCTAACCTAAATCTGACCCGTATTTACTGCTTTGACAACTTTTCTTGCAACCAACGTTTGAATGACTTTCCGACCTTAAAAACCTTCGAGGCCGGATGTTTTGGAAACTAGACTCTCTGAGCTACGTCTTAGACACCAGAAACTTATCAAAAACTATTACCATCATTGAGATATCAGCCGAACAACACAGCCCTAAATTCTGCCATAATCTAAATCAAATTCTAACGCGAATTAAGCCTAACCAATTACACCCATAAGCTTCTAATTAAACACTAATAATTATAACATGATTATTATATCATTAATTACAGATTTAATGAAACCCTAATTATCCACCATATTAATTATTACATGATTCAAGATTAATAATTAACAAAGATTAAGTAAAACTTACCTTAGAACTTGTTTTCTTCACAAAAGCAAAACCCTAATTTTTTTCTCCTCTTTTTCTTCTTTTGTTCGTCCGATCTCACAAGGGGGAAGGGGTTAGGGATTTTATTTTGTATTTATAGGCCCCTAAACTAACTCTAGATAATTCCTAATTAGCATTTGATTCCTATTAAAATTCCTTTTTTCCTTTCTTTTCCTAAAACCGGCCGAACTCCCTTTCTTTTCTTTTTTTTTTATTTTTTTATTTATTTATTAATTACTTAATTATTTGTATTACCTTAATTTTCTACAAAAACCTAAGCTTATTTGCGCATACCTTTTTGCTTAAACGCAATTTACTAAACTTTTAAAAATAATTAACTTTTCATTTTTATTAATCCTAACTTTCCAAAAATAGAAATTTCATTTCTTTCATATCCTAACTACTAAAACCTATTCTTATCCTAAATTACTAACACATAAATACGTATACGTAATATTACTTACACGATAAATCATTTGGACGCTTAAATCACAAAAATTATTTCCTTGTCACCAAAAGTGAACGAAATAAACTCCACAAAATCCAACACAAATCCAATCCCAATGAGATGATCACGCTCAATGGATTGATTATCCAATCTCACATATCTCACACAAACGCATATAAACACGTATAAACACATATAACACATAACACATACATTGCAACAGATACTTAAGTCAACACTAATAGTTTGACTAACCTGCTCAAATCATGGTTGTCACACATGTCTTGTAGCTCAAGCATTAAGTGAGGTATGTTCCGAATCCTCTTACTTTAGTGCTGAAAACTCATCAATAGATGATTTAGTCTTAGATAATGAATATAACAAACTGTGCAAACTAAGTTTAAAGATAATCACTAAAAACAAAAGATTAAAAGCCACTAGAAATAGTTTAAAAAAAGAACTTAGTATTTAAAAGAAAAAATGTCTACACTCAAGAAAAACAAGAGAGTTGATATCGAATGTGTAAAATGTCATATGCTTAAAATTGAGAATGAAAAACTCAAAGAGGAAGCCATTAGATTAAATAAATTTAAAAAAAGTACACATTGTCTAAATGAAATGCTAAGTAATCAAAAACCCTTCGGTGAAAAATTGGGTTTAGGGTTTAGTTCATTTGAAGCATCATCTAATGGAACTAAAGAAATAAAATTTGTGAAAGCTCAAAAAAAGGCATCCTCTGATGGAGGTCCCATAAATATAGGTGGCCCCCATATTATACAGGCGGCCCCCAACATAATTATGGGACTGCCAGCAGCTACGCCCGGATCTGAGAAAAGTGTGTCTTTTCAAAAATCCATTTTGGGTCCTAGACCAAAACACATAATAGTAAACAATGTCAAAGTTCTCGTTGCTAGTGATAATGAAGTTAAACAATTTTATAAGCCATTGTCAAAACCCGAAGTTGGATTTTCAAAACCTAATTTTAGATCAAAAATTCCACCACCTAGAAGAATCAATAATAGTTATCCTCGTCCTAAGACACCGCAACCAAAAAGAAACGTTGGTCGACAAAATCAACCTCGTGGCTTTCTCGTAACTTGAAACAATTTCCAACGTCAAAGTTACATGCCATAGGAAATGTATCTTACATTCTCACATCCCAACCAATTCTATCAAATGCAAAGGATGTTTAGCACTAATAACTTTAGACCCATGAGATATTAGGGACCAAATGTTTGAGGTATTGCCTTATACAAATAGATGTGCCTTGGAGTCGACTTGGAACCCGATGAGTGAATAAAGGATAGCGGATGCTCCAAACACATGACGGGTAACCGAAAGCTCTTCTCAAGCTACAAGGCATACAACGGAGGTAATGTCATTTTTGGTAGCAATCTTCGCGGTAACATCATTGGCAAAGGTACGATTTCTAATGACTCTCTCAAAATAGATAATTTAGAACATGTAGATAACTTAAGATTTAACTTGTTAAGTATAGGACAAAATATGTAATAATAAGTGGTAGAGTAACTTTCTCTGAATATGATAGTGAAATCAGTAAGATGGTAAGGTCATAGGTAGAGGTATTAGGAAGAAAGGCTTATATGTGATAAAATTAGGAAATAAGCCTAAAGACTAAATTTGTCTAGCAATGATTGATGAAAATTCCACTTTGTGGCATAAGAGCTTAGGTCACGCAAATATGTGTCTCATTCAATCGTTAGCATCTAAGGAATTAGTTAGAAACTTACCTAATCTTAACTTTGATCAACACTTCTGTGATGCTTGCAAAATTAGAAAACAAGCTTACGCTAGTCACAAGGCTAAGAATATAGTCTCAACGACTAGATGCTTAGAACTCTTTCATATGCATCTCTTTGGTCCATCCGCCGTACGGAGTTACGGAGGAAACTGTTACTCCTTAGTAATAGTAGATGACTACTCTAGGTATAATTGGACTAGATTCCTTAAGGACAAAACTGAAGCCTTCGATCAATTCGAGATATTTAGTAAGAAAATTCAAAACCAATTAGGATGTACAATAGTGTCAATAAGAACTGACCACGGTAGGGAATTTGATAATGAGGTGCAATTTTGAGAGTTTTGTAATGCCAATGGAATTACACATAACTTCTCAGCTCTATGCACTCCTCAATCAAATGGCGTGGTTGAAAGGAAAAATAGGACACTTCAAGAAATGAGTAGGACTATGTTGAATGAGTAATCGTTACCACAAAAGTTTTGGTGTAATGCAGTAGATACTTCAACATACATTCTCAATCGAATCCTAATTTGAGCAATCTTAGGAAAAACACCTTACGAACTCTTAAAAGGTAGAAAACCTACTCTTGATTACTTTAGAGTGTTTGGAAGCAAGTGCTTCATTTTAAACACTAAAGACTACCTTACAAAGTTTGACCCAAAGTCATACGAAGGTATCTTTTTAGGTTACTCGCAAAATAGTAAAGCCTACATCATCCTTAACAAACATACTAGGAAAGTCAAAGAATCACTCAACGTGACATTCGATAAACTCCTCCACCCTCTAAGACATCACCCTTGGTGGATGATGACTTAGATGAAGAAGAAGAAATTAAGGTTACCGAAAAGAAAAACCTAGAAAATGACATTGAGGATGAAACTTTAGAGATTGACGAAATAGTCAATATTAAGGAATCTAGGAACCATCCATTAGAAAATTTCATATGAAACCTTAACCAAAGAACCCTTAGATCACAAGCCCAAAACCAAAGTAACTTCTTTTGTTTTATATCAACTATAGAACCTAAGAATGTGAATGAAGCCATAACGAATGATAGTTGGATAGTCGCCATGCAAGAAAAATTAAATTAATTCATTGCTAACGACATTTAGGAGTTAGTTCCACAACCTAGGAATATGACAATCATAGGAACTACGTGGGTATTTAGAAATAAGTTAGACAAGAATGGTATTGTTTCTCGAAATAAGGCTAGGTTAGTTGCTCAAGGCTATAATCAACAAGAGGGCATCGATTATGATGAAACTTATGCCCCAGTTTCTAGACTTGAGTCAATTAGGATACTATTAGCCTATGCTTGTGCTTTAGATTTTATGCTATTCTAAATGGATGTAAAAAGTGCATTCCTGAACGGTTTTATGAATGAGGAGGTATACGTGGCACAACCTCTAGGATTCATTGACTTTGAAAAATTGGATCACGTTTATAAACTTAAGAAAGCTTTATACGGTCTTAAACAAACACCAAAAGCTTGGTATGATAGATTAAAAGCTTTTCTTATTAAACATGAATACAAAATGGGAATGGTACATAACACACTTTTTACCAAGAAAAAAAGTTCAAACCTCATCATCGTTCAAATATATGTCGGCGACATTATATTCGGCTTGACTTGTCAAGACATGTGTGATGAATTTGCCAAATTTATTTGACTTGAAAACGAGAAGATATATGTTATTTCTAATTTGACTTATCAAAAACGACCCGCTAAATCACGTTTTCACGACTTGGACTCTAAAGCAATTTGATGTAAAACGACATTCCGGGCAACTTTTTAGTTTTGCCCGAGACCCGAAAACAAGCAGAAGATGACCGAAATACCCTCACAAAATTTTAGAAACGAGAACAACGCGTACCGACACAAAATAATTAAATTTATATTTAATTATCACAATTTATTTAATAAAAATATTTAGTAAATTATTGATCAATTTATTCAAAACGTTGTCTTAAAACGCGAATATTTAAATTAAAGTTTCATTTTACGGACAAAGGTACCCGATGGCTACACAAATAAATAATAAACATTTTAAATATATTTTATAAAAACATTTATAAAATACTAGTCATGTAAATACTCATTTTCGTAGGAAAAACTATTTGGAAAACAATGGCGCAACTTTCGCGTTTTGAATCATCCGTTATCTAGCTTAAACGAGTCCCGAACCATCATATCACAAAAATTACACTATTGGTCCCTGTGTTAATATTTTCAATACCTACCCTAGACTATCCTACCCTTGCTACTTGTTTTTAAACTTTCTACTATAAATACATAACAACTAGGGTTTCCCATTCATTAGTAACCCTAGCCACACACACATAAATATCCGGCGCCACTTTCAGCGACCAACCACCACCTCCGGCCAAACCCCGGCGAACCCACCGCCACCACTGCAACCACACCACCATCTTTACCCCATGCACCACCTCATCATCGTTATCCCCACCACCATCTCGCCACCCCACCTCCACGTCCACCTCACCACTACCTCAACAGTCGCACCACCACCATCCCATCACCACCACAGCCTGCACCCCACCACCACCGCACCACGCCACCTCCATATAAACACCACAAAGGGTACGTGTGGTTTTCTTAACACCACAAATGGGAGCGTTTGGTTTTGATAAAAACACCACAAGGAGTGCGTTTGTTAAGTGAACACCAAAGGGGGCGTTTGGTTTCGTTCAGCACTAAGGGTGCCGTGGGTTATTAGTAACAGCCCATAAGGGTTTTGTTTTGTGTTAAAACCGAAAGGAGTGCGTTTGGTTAGCAGCATTAGGAGGTGCATTGGTTAGCAGCAGATAGGGGCGTTTGGCTGTGCCGAAAAACTAGGGTGTGTTTGGGTGAGCATGAACACCATAAGGGTGTGTTTGGGTGAGCGGGAAAACCATAAGGGTGGGTTTGGGTGAGCAGGAAAACTATAAGGGTATGTTTGGTTGAGCAGGAAAACCATAAGGGTGTGTTTGGGTGAGCAGAAATACCATTAGGGTGCGTTTGGTTTATATGAATCGACTAATCAATATATCGTAAGATTTCATAAATATAAAATCGGATCTAATGGTGGTTTAATGGTTAAATAAATGTGCTATTTATTATTTTGTTTAGTTTAGATATATATCGAAACACGCGTATTTGCAACACGGAATGATTGAAAAAGGAAAAAGCATTGTATTTTATAAACATGGGAAACGTCTTATAAATGAATAGGTCATGCCGAAAAATCAATAAATTTCTATACTTAGTAAATTTTCACTTGAATTTCTATTACCTTAAAGACCCGATAAAAGGACAAAGTTATATGAGTCTTAAGAATTATTAAATTGTAATTATACAATAACCCGGTAGATAAACGAAAACTATACTTTTACAAACGGGATAACTATTTTAGCTAAAACCGTCAAGGAAACGAAATACTAAATTATAAAGTATTATTTTATAAGACAATGTAATAACTTTTGTAAAAGCTTTAAGGATGTCATTTATCTAATTCGAAACTTTAAAACGTGTGTTTACTTTTATTGCAAGAACTCTTTATTACATTAATTGGTGATTTCCGAACACGTGTCGAATTATGTTGTTTTAATTATTTTTCTCACGTTTCTTATATAATACTTGCAAAGTATTATATACTTTGACTATTTTATTTTTCTCATCATTTTTCTTATATATAATACACGCCGTGTATTATATACACTTCGAATTATTCTTTCGACTATTGTCCTTGTTATATACTTCGCGATACGAATTATATACTTGCTCATTTTTCATATGTAATATATACGGAATATATTACATACTTTGCGTTACTTTTCGATTTATTTTATTTAACCAACCACCAGACTATTAGAACTTTAAATCCAAATCTTTATCAACGTGTCACGTTGATGTAATCATCCATCAGAAAACCCAAATACATCGTCCTAAATTACTAGGACATAACCGTTAAGATAAACCGCAACTTCTTGGTCGAGCTGTTTCGGTTTCCGTTTGGGTTGTGCTTAATATGTGCATTTTTGCCAATCGTTCTATAACATCGAGGTGATTTTATAGCCCCTCTTTCACTTGTTTTACAATTACTTTACAAATCTCGGGGGAGAATACATGCTCATTACAACTTGTTTACGTACTTGTTTACATACTCATACTTATACTCATTTACAAACTCGGTTACTTGATTGATATCACACTCTTTCTACTTATGGATTTAAGTATTTAAAGTTGTTTATAAATACAATGGTTATTTCTTCATTGGACACAAGTGTTTATCATCTCCTGTTTACGTGTGCCCAGTAGCGATTAGACCACATCTCCTTCCAAACCTATCATGAACCGTTAATTAAGGTATACCTAATTGGATTGTCGTAGTAAGCGGATTTTATAAATAGAATCTATTGGGACTAACTATTCCATCAGGTGAGTAACCTCACTACCCACGGGGCTTCCCGATAAACATATATATCATGTCAAATCTCAATGGAGTCTTGGACCAGTCACCGTAATGGCAACATAAACTTGGCATATTATATGCTACACAAATTAGCTTCGGTGTCATGAGCTTAGCGCAACAGTAGATACATTTTATGTGATAATGTATCTGTTATAGTAGTCACATACATTTTGGAAATCTTGTAGTACACACTACTTTGTTGAATATTACTGATTACTAAACATTTTTCATTATACTGTGGTGAGGCAGTAGACACTATACTCTTTCGGTTTTACATTTACACTTACATTTTCGCAACTATTATAAGGATTGAAATAATCATACATACTTTATAAATCTTTGGATTCCAACATTTACATTATACTTACAAAACTCTATGAACTCACCAACTTTAATGTTGACACTTTTAAGCATGTTTTTCTCAGGTGAATTAGATGCTTGGCTTACTTGATGTGCAATGGAGTCTAAAATTGACAAGATTTCATTTATGGATTTCTACTTACATACAAATGATCAAATCTCGTTGGGTTATTTTCAAGCTTTTCATTGTGATGCAATTATGGGACAAATGTTATATCAATTTCAAAGAAATCAACGAGATTACTTTTCAAACGACACATTTAGAGGTCGTTCTCTTGTATCTTGTGCTATTGTATTATGAAGTAACGCCCCCGGACATATTTCCGCTGCGACACATTTTTGGGGGTGTTACAGATTGGTATCAGAGCCAAGGTTATAGAGAACTAGGTTGCATATTTTACCCTAGACTATAACCGTTTTCACAAACATTGCATCACATCAAACATTTTCAAAGTGCATACACACTACTTGCTTACTTGCTTACACTACTTGTTGCATTATGTGCTTACATGACATACATATATATAATATATATATGCTTACATCCCTTTGCGTATATCGTACATTTATTTATATAAGAGTTATTTATATAAATACCAGAACATCTTCTTAGACATTGTGAGTTGCACAATGGTCTCACTTCGTTCTCAGACATTGTAAGTTAAACAATGGTCTCTAAGAATATTATTTTCTTCATAGCTTTATACAATATGGTATTACACGAAGACCGTTATAATTTTTGTTTACATGGAATTATGTATGAATCTAAGTATTACAAGTCTTGTATGGGCGGGACTTGTAATATAAGGATTGATATGATAATTGCTATGCTGACTCGTTCATAATGACCTTTATCTCATTTACTTTAAATCGAGTACTCATTAACTGTCTTGAACTCTATGACGATTTCCCCTGATTGTTTCGCTCTCCGTCTCCGAAGACGAGTTTCAGACACTCGTCCCATACTCATTAGAGCACCTGCATCGATATGTCATTCACCACCTTGAAAACTTTGTGTGTACGCGTGTTGCATCAGAAATTATTAAGTAGGATGATTTATAATCTCCTTATTTAAAAGGATTGGGACGCCTTTTCGGTTAAATAAAGAAATTGTAAATCACCGAACCATAAGTTTATCATTTCTTACTTACATAAATTTGGACGCTTCTTTATGTAAATAAGGAATTATAAATGAGTGGGCTTAATGGTATCCGATATGAAACGAGTATGAACTCGAATCCGACAATCACCGGAATCCGTTAAAAAGGTCTAGAGACACAATCGTGTCTTACCACTTAACAAAATCTTAAGGCCTCACTTAAACTATCGTATCTCATTCTTGAGTTATTACTCTTGCCGTTGCCAATCCTCGCAATCATGAACTGTTCGTGGAACTAACAGACTTGTTACACACTTGAGCTAATGGAGCTGATTCATCGAACTAACGACTGAGTACCATAATCCGCCGTCTATCGCATAAGCTCTCTCGCGAGCTCCTCTTATTTATTGAACTTTATTCTGGGAATATTGTTTCTTGAAATGTCCTCGTTCTTGACATCACATCATCATTTGTTATAGTATTGACGTTATGGTCGCTGTTGTTGGGTCTTGGAGCGGTCCCCGACTGGTACAACCTTATCCAATAGGTAATGCAACCCTCCTTAAACCAGATAAACACCTATCGACGGAAGAGATAGTCGAACTATTCATTTCTGACCAATAGTACAACAGACTTAGGTCGAGACACATCCTAGTAATGCAAAGTAAGTTGGATACTTACATCCATAAGCCTCGTCCGTTATTAATCATCGATCATTACGGATATCAGAAATTAGACACTGCCCGTAAATAGTTGAGACTTTACACAGCCATACTCACATGACTACACTGCCCGTACACGGTCGTAAGACCTGTAATGATTTTCTTTGAGATACTCATTTTGAGGGATTAAATATCCTGGTCAAATCTAGCCAAAATTTTTGGTCGATTGAGAAGTGTCGAAACATTTAAATTTTACTGAATAAAGTATCAGCATCTTGTTTAGAACTGGTTTATTAAATCTTAAACCTTTTTCTTGGTCACACAAAAGGTTAACACAAAAATTAAATCTCGGGACGAGATTTCTTTAAGGGGTAGGTACTGTAACATCCGACAATTTTCGGAATTTTAAATGACTATTTTAAACTGTGACTTTTCAGGTCCGATTTTACTTTTTGACCCTTGATCTTTTAACGTCACATAAAAACATTTACTGCGTAACTGGTAAAATTTTCGGAACATATTTCAATAATAAATCATATTTATTATTACATACCTTGAGTACAAACTTATATATATATATTTTTTTTTTTAAACTTATTTGACTTGAAAACGAGAAAATATATATTTTATTCCTAAGTTGACTTATCACGGTTTCACAACTCGGACTCTAAAGCAATTTGATGTAAAACGACATTCCGAACAACTTTTTAGTTTTGGCTGAGACACGAAAACAAACAGAAAAGGGCTAAAATAACCTCACAAAATTTTGAACACAACGCGTACCGACCCAAGAATAATTAAATTTATATTTTATTAACACTTTTTATTAAATAAAAATATTTAATAAATTAGTTAATATTTTATCCAATGGCGTTTATTTAAAATCGCGAACGTTAAAATTAAAGTTTTATTTTTACGGACAAAGCTTACTCGCGACACCCAATGGTACCAAATAAATAATAATGGTTTAAATATATTTTATAAAAATATTTATAAAATACAAGTCGAGTGGATGCCCATTTTTATAGGAAAAATGATTTGG
>BQNB010024479.1:0-34121 GCA_026074375.1 Tanacetum coccineum | reverse complement strand
TTTTGACAAAAAGCACATGTTTGAAGTCTTTCAAAGATTTATTATGAATGAATAACATCACATTAAATCAGTATTCTCTTATTCAACAATTGAATGGTCACTAAGTCACTCACTCCTCATTCTGTTAATCTTATAAAACGGTCAAAACCAGACATGACTTAGACCACTTAAACAATTGAGAATAGAAATATCTGACTCAAGCTATATTATTCATTAAATCATTTGCATTTTAACTTATTTGAAATCTGTTGGGAATTATAGATTTGATGAGACAAAAGAACAAAAGAATGAAACAAGAGAGACTAATTTGACATTATAGAATTCTACAAAAGATGGAGGATTCTACAAGATATGCTAAAGAAGGAAACAAGATCAAGATTAATGTTGAAGATAAAGATTAGTCAAATTGAAGATTAATGCTGATTTATTAGTTTCCTAATTCAAACAGAAGACTGAAGTTAATGCTGATTAGTCAAACAGAAGACTGAAGTTAAAGATAATTGACAAGTTTCCTAATTCAAATAGATTTCCTTTGTAAGTCTTATGGACTCTATTATATAAAGAGACCCATAGACATAGTTTTATGTGTGCACAGAAAAATATAGTCGACTAAATAAGTGTGTGTTCTAGGCGTATGGTCTTTGTAAACGCTTAGATGATAGTTGGTTTAGCCTCAAGGTCGAATTGACCCTGTTACTAGTTAGAGTAACCGTTCTATATAGATCATATAGAATTTGGGGCTTGGAGTGAATGATAATGAAGAAAAACCTTGTTACAATTACATTGTTCTTATGTTAATTCCGCTATACATATTCTATGAACTTTGTTATTGTTAATCCTAGATGAGATCTAAACAATCTCGAGTTATAAACGATCTAAGGAGTTTTAACAAACTTCACAATTGGTATCAGAGCCTCGTGGCTCTCGATCTAGGATCTATAAGGTTTTGCAGAAAAGCTAAAGATGGTGTTGAAGGTTGCAAGGTCTGGTTTTAAATGATTCTGTTTTCTGAAGACACAAGTGGATCGTGGAACACAGTTTTTTTTCTCGGCTGGATAAGGTGGAGCCTATACTATAACCTAAGAGTCCTTCGTGTAGATGCATTTAGGGCTTAAGTGTTTAATGCTATAACTGCTATGCTTCCCCGCTATATTGCATAGCTTATATTTACCTAGTTTGTTAAGTTTTTATTTAGTTATTTTGTCTTCCATTTTCTGATATGATATGTATTGCTTTCTTAGTATTTTAGCTATGTTTTCCCCCACCCGTAAGAAGTCTCGTTAGGGAACCGTTTTCCCAACTGGACTTAAGTGTTATAAGGATCCATAAGAGGAGCCTCTTGTGGAACCGAAGGAGATAGGATAGTTGATCGTTTGTCAGATGTGCGTAGTAGATCTGGACTCGCGGAGTCGGGTGATTCTTGCGGAGGCAAAGTCAAACTCAAGCGAGGCCCAGCATAAGTTTATCCCGTCCTTTACCTCGTCATGTTGTTATTGATTATTTCTTTCAGATATTTCGTATTTTAGGAAGTCGTTGCGAGACTTTGTTCTTTTATGTTGTTTTGATTTATTTTGATTATAAGTTTAAGTAGTTATTTGATGGAAGCATATTTTATGTGTTTAGGGGGGTTTTTTTTTGGAGTGGTTTAAGATGTGCAATGTGGTATATGTGCTTATATATGAATTATGATTGATATGGGTAATCTTGGAAGTAAGTACACGTGTGAAAGGAGGCACTTATAATTATGGTGGCCAACATAATTATAAATGCATCACATACGTAGACTTGTGACCATAATTGCATTTATTTGTGTTTGGTTGTAAGATGGTAGTGTAAAATGTTTTCCTTTGATATGTGTATTCATGATAAGGAGGGTGATATAGGTAGAGAATTATTCTCTTACCCTAATTGGAGGATATGTTAAGTTGAGTTGTATAGATAGTAAGTTTCCCTTCTATCTAGTATTTGCGGATACCTAGTATTGCTATTATAGAGGTTGTTCGTTTGCTCGGTTGTTTGTTCGGATCTCCTAAGTCTAAGCTTAGCATCCCTTCATCGTACTTCGTTAATAAGGATACCCGATTTTTCCTATTCGACGTCTTGATGTATATGGTTTGTTCGGATCTGCTCTTTCGGATATAAGCGCGTTTTGTTAGTTCTTTTGTTGCATTGATTATTGGTATGAGTATCAAATGTTTCTTTTAAGCACTAATTGTTCCTAACATGTTAGTGTGGATCATTACTTCCTTGGTTGTATATCCCTTGGTTTTCATAACCCGTTGGCGACGTGTTAGTATTGATGCTTTTAGGTTTGCTCTGTTGATCGTTATTTTGAGTAAGACCTTACGTTTTCTTTTGGGTGCGTAACGTCTTGCATGAGTTTTCTTGTACGAGTTCGTTTTCAAACAATAGAATTGTGTTAGGGTCTGTACGGTGTTTTACGATCCCTTTTGGTATTATGGTGTCTTTTGTTTGAGTAACATATTTCATAATTGATGTCTAATTATAAAAGTCCTTTTGAAGTATTGTGTTAGTGTTTGAGAAAAACTGTGTTTAAAATGATCTTTGTAAATAGAATATGTTTAAATGGTCTATATAAATAGGATATGAAAATTGTTGAGTGGTCAAATAAATTTTATTTTATTATAAAAAGCTGGTTTAAAGTGATTCATAGTGGTAAGGCACGATACACCATTAGATAACCATCTCTAGATTTTTATGACAACCAGAATGAATTTTTTTAAAGATTACATTTAAGACAATTTCATTATTATTTAAAATGATTTTTATACTTAAAGACACTTTCTTAATTTAAATCGGTTTTTATAAAAACATTATTTAATTTGGTCTTTCGAGTAAAGTCGATAATTGGTATAAGAATTTCCGTCTTTAGTATTGATATTTTTTTATGTGTTTATTTGTCGTAGTACGCTTGTCGGTTTTCTTTCGTTGTGTTTTCACTCGGTGCTTATACGTATCCTTTCTTTCAAAGGATTCTTATGTCATTTGATCCACGTCTACTTGCATATGTGGAATCTACTATATGCATTCTAACCTTTGACTCGATATTTATTTGTTATCCTATTCGATTATTGTAACCCTTGGAGTTCGTTGATATCGTTGAAATCGTGGAAGCTTTGATGTGATTGTGGTAATGGACTGGTTGTCCAAGGATGTTTGTTTGATAGTATGTCCTTGTATTAGGTGTTAGAATACCGTTGGAAGAGATTGAGATACTTCGGGTTCATGGTGAACGTACTCAAGGAGTCGTGAGAAGAACCTTATTGAACGAAGGTGATGAACCGAAATGTGAGTGATACTCTGTACGTTCCCCCCGTACAAGATTATGTTGATCTGTTTCGAAAGACTTGTCGATGACCACCACAACGACAAGTTGAGTTCCGCATAGATTTAGTTCCTGAAGAGACGCCAGTCGCGAAGTCTACATATCGTCTAGCACCCTTGGAAATGCAATAATTGTCTGAACAACTTCGAGAGTTGCAAGACAAGGGTTTCATATGACCTAGTCATTTTCCGTGAGGATCACCAATGTCGTTTTTTAAGAAAAGGAGCATGGAGTTCATTTAAAGTTAGTTTTGGAATTACTGAGGAAGAAGAAGTTGTATGCTAAGGTTACTAGTGTGAGGCAGTGAAGAATTGGGAAGTACCTACGACACCATCCAAGATATGATTTTATTACTTTGGATTGGCTTGTTACATACCTACGTTTCATCGTAAACTTTTATAAGATTGTTAAACACCATTAACTTCCCTAACTAAGGGAATCAGAAAGTATAAGTAGAGCGCAAGAACGAAAGAGCTTTCCTGAATTTGAAGAATGAATTTGTGTGACGCTTCCATAATTCGATGTAGTGGTTGATGCGATTGAGTAGAAAGTAACGAGGGAAACCTTGAGTGTCTTCGAGCGATGGTATGGAACTTTCAGTATGGTGTTAAGAGGATATGATTTTGGCAGCCATATGTGATGGCGTTATGGACAAGTGACGTTTCATCCAGTGTGAAGGCTTCTTGGATTAGTTGGTCTTAGGGTAATGATGGAGGAAGTGTGTTTGGATTTTATGGATCTGTTTGTAGGTTATTTGGTAGGTGATGTGTATATGGTCAGTGGCCCATGAATAAGGTACTTGGTACATAAGGGAGCGGATAATACAGAAGTACTATAACCTTTGGAGACATGTTTTGGTGCCATGAATAGGTAGGATATAGCTATCTATGTTAGCAAATTTTGGACTTGTTTAAGAGGTGAAGGCTGCAATGTCAAAGACTTTTGGCTTGCTGCAACAGCTCTGGAGGTAATTGAGTGAAAATTGTGATAGATATCACATGTCATTGTATCACTGACTTTCCAAGGTCAAAGTAGTGAGTATGATGTGATTTGGGTGATGGTCGATAGACTGACCAAGTTAGCTCATTTTCTAGCTATACAAGAAGATTTCAGGATGTGAAGTTGGCAAGGATTTATATTGATGAGATAATAACAAGGAATGGAATTTTGGTGACGATCAACTCAGATTAAGATGGATGATTTACCTCGTGGTTTTGGCAGACACTGTAGAAAGTGTTAGAGACGCGATTGGATTTGAGTACTGCTTAGCATCCTCAAGCGGATGGACAAAGTAAACGTATGATTCAGACTTTAGAGGATATAATGAGGGCATGTGTTATCGATTTTGGTAGTAGTTATCATTTGAGCATTCGGTGTGCTTCGTCTGAAGCTTAGTATGGAAGGAAATCTGTTCTATGGGCAGAGATTGGGAGATAAGGTAGTGTTGATAAAGGAGAAGCTCAAAGCAGCAAGGGATCGTCAAAAGAGCTATGCTGATAATGGGCGTAAACCGTTAGAGTTCGAGGTAGGAGATCGTGTGTTATTAAAGGTGTCGCCTTGGAAAGGCGTGATTCATTTTGGAAATAGAGGTAAGTTAGCACCGAGGTATGTAGGACCATTCGAGATCCTTGAAAGAATCGGCCCCGTAGCTTATCGGTTAAGACTGCCCGAGGAGTTGAGTGGTGTGCATGACACATACTACGTGTCAAATTTGAAGAAGTGTTTGGCGGATGCTTATTTGCATGTGCCATTGAATGAAATAAAAATCGACAAGACCTTACGTTTTGTTGAGGAACCCGTAGAGATTATGGACCGTGAGATTAAGAAATTGAAGCGTAGTAAGATATCACTTGTGAAAGTTCGTTGGAATTCAAAGCGTGGTCCCGAGTTCACTTGGGAGCGCGAAGATTAGATGAAGTCTAAGTATCCCCAGTTGGTTGTTGATCGTGCTGATAAATCGGCTAGTTAAATCTCGAGACGAGATTTCCTAAAGGAGAGGATACTGTGACACCCGTGGTTTGAGCGGGTTAGTCGTTTTGTTAGGTTTGTCTAAGTGATCGTATGTGCTTTATGTGTGATTTATGTGTGGGCTATGTGGCCTTATTTGTGTGTTTGTTAATCATTATGAGGTATGTATTCATCTCAAAAATGGTGGAATTTGAGATATTGGTTGAGGAATTTCCATTTATGATTCACTTGCAGTGATAATGGAAATGAGTGGTATTTGTGAGAGTGTGGCGTGGTTAATATGTGGATGTCTAAGCGTTGAATTGATATAGGAAGTATGACCTATGATAAGGAAATGATTTTGGTTAAATATAAGGGTTTTTAGTGGACTTTCTAAAAATAGAAAGTGAGTTGGTGAAATGAAAAGTTATTTTTAGAAAGTTAGTAAATTGCGTTTATGTAAAAAGGTTTACCAAATTGGCATAGGTTTTTGTAGAAACTTAAGGTAATATAATAATAATGTAATAAATAATAATAAAAAATAAAAATATATATATATATACATATAGAGATCGGCCCAAGAGAAAAAAAAAGAAAGGAAAAGCCCAATTTGAGTCCAAGTCAAATACTGCTTTGGTAAAACCTGTATTATATTTATGAGAATAACAAAAAAAACCCTAAAAATACTCCCCCTTCCCCCTTGTGGTCGTTCGGTTAAGAAAAAGAAGAAAAAAAGGGTTTTGATCCTTTGGAGTTTTGGTGATTTTCGCGTGTTGAATCAAAGAGTTTAGGTATAATCTTTTACCCCGTATTGTTTAATCATCTCTAAATCATGTAATAATTATTATGATGGAATTAGGGTTTTTATAAATCTGTAAATTAATGAGTTATAAACATGTTATAAGGATTAGGGTTTAATTAGGAGCATATGGGTGTAATTGGTTAGGTTTAAGTCGCGTTAGAACTTGATTTAGATTATGGCAGAATTTAGGGTTGTGTTGTTCGGCTGTTATCTCGATGATGGTAATAGCTTTTGTCAAGTTTTCGGTGTCTATGATGTAGCTCAGAGAGTCTAGTTTCCAGAACATCCGGCCTCGAAAGTTTTTAAGGTCGGGAAGTCATTCAAATGTTGGTTACACCATAAGTGGTCAAAACAGTAAATACGGGTCAGATTTAGGTCATGTTTAGGAGGGTAAAACCCTAACTTAAAATTCGAATTAAGATTAGCCCTTCTACAGTAGTTAATTCCCATATGTGTATGAAGAAACCCCAGAAGGAGAACTTCTAATTTTATGCCTAAGTATGGTTAGCAAGTCTAAACTTTTTAGTGTGTAATCAGACCTGAATTGGGACTGTTTTGAAGTTTGATTTTCTTAGGAGTACTTATGCATGTAAATGGCTCTTGAGAATCATAATGTAGTTAATATACTCATAAATGAACATAGGTGATTTTTGGTAAGAATTATGGAGGTCAGTAAGTAAGGGATTTGAGCACGTTAAGTCACGCTAAAATTCTGCAGTTTTGAACAATTGTGAATAACTAGTGAACCTTGTTAATGAAGTGGTTAAAGTTGGGTATGGTGTCGGGGTGACCCATGGGGTTAATTAAACACCTTAGACAATCCATCATATGATTGTTACATGTGCATAAGCTTTTGGCTTAGTCGCGTGTAACACGTGTTTGTTTTGATTGTTTAGATTTGTGCAAGGAATTTGGAATTTGCTTAAGCATCAGGTGAGTTTTATAGTCCCATTTTTACATTGTTTTTGAATTGGGATGGAAATGATGCTGTGGATTTCATATGTTTTATTACTGTGATTATATGCCTTTATTTTGAAAGTGTATGGACATACTTGGCTATTATATGCTACGTGCTATATGTTATGTGGTACGCTCCATTGTGTTTTGACTATATTGGAGTCGTATGATATGGATCGGGGGTTACGTTCCTAAAAATTGTTGAATATTTGTATTGTATCGAGGGAACGTTCTGTTTACTCATGTTCGTGTTTGTGGTACGCTCCCACGGCTGTTGTGATCAATTGGTGACGTTGTAATGGATAGGGGGTAGGTTCCTACCTAATTGGTTGTTATTTGTGGATTCGCGAGGACACGTATTTCTGTTCCCTATGTTTGTTAGTGTTGTTGCATTTGCATGTTTGCTTATATGATAGTGAAGTATTTGTCCTGCTATGTTTGCATAATTTACAATTAGATTTTAAAGATTGATTTGTGTGTCTTAAACCTATTACTCTTACCAACTGTTGTGTTGACGTTTTTAAGCATCATTTTCAGGTGAGCATCATGAGGATGTTAAGACTAAGAGAAGTGGCTAAAGAGACCATAGGCTGCATGCGAAGTTTAATCTCCTAGTTTTTTGTTTTGCATTTATTGAATGATTTGGATTGATTTTGTTAGGTTGCTTTGGATGTTTCATGTCTTGATATTGGCGAGAACCCCTTTTTCATCAATATAAGACGCCTTTCGTTTTATCATGTTGTTTTGGATATTTTCATGACACTATGTGTCTATGTTTTGTTTATTTATTGCATTTTAGTTCTTTCTATATAGACGCCATTGTGTTGTGATGATATCCATTCTCGTTACGCCTCGTGTTTCCGCCTTGGCAGGGTGTGACAGATTAGTATCAGAGCCTTTGGTTATAGAGAAGTAGGTGGTTGAGCCTAGACTATAACCTAGGGGTCCTTCATGTAGATGCATTTAGGGCTTAAGTGTTTAATGCTATAACTGCTATGCTTCCCCTCTATTTTTGCATAGCTTATATATTTTATATTTTGCTAAGTTTTCATTTAGTTATTTTGTCTACCATTATTTGATATAATATGTATTACTTTCTTAGTATTTTAGCTATGTTTTTCCTTCACCCGTAAGAAGCCTTATTGGAGAACCGTTTTCCCAACTGGACTTAAGCGTTATAAGGAGCCTCTTGTGGAACCAAAGGAGATAGGATAGTTGATCGTTTGTTGGATGCGCGTAATAGAGCTGGACCCGCAGAGTCAGGTGATTCTTGCGGAGGCAAAGTCAAACCCAAGCGAGGCCCAACATAAGTTTATTCCGTCCTTTACCTCGTCATGTTGTTATTGATTATTTCTTTTGGATATTTCGTATTTTGGAAGTCATTGCGAGTCTTTCGTTCCTTTATGTCTTTTCGATTTCAATTTGATATAAGTAAGTAGTTATTTGATGGAGCATCCATTATTTGTGGTGGCCAACATAATTATAAAGGCATCACACACGTAGACTTGTGACCATGATTGCATTTATTTATGTTTGGTTGTAAGGTGGTAGTGTAATATGTTTTTCTTTGATATGTGTATTCTTGATAAGGATGGTGGTATGAGTAGAGAAATTATTCTCTTACCCTAATTGAAGGATATGTTAAGTTGAGTTGTATAGATAGTAAGTTTCCCTTCTATCTAGTATTTGTGGATACCTAGTATTGCTATTATAGAGGTTGCTCGTTTGCTCGGTTGTTTGTTCGGATTTCCTAAGTCTAAGCTTAGCATCCCTTCATCGTACTTTGTTAGTAAGGATACCTGATTTTCCTATTCGACGTCTCGATGTATATTGGTTGTTCGAAATCTGCTTTTTCGGATATAGCCGCGTTTCATTAGTTCTCTCATTGCATTGATTACTCGTATGAGTATCAAAGGTTTCTTTTAAGCACTAATTGTTCCTAACATATTAGTGTGGATCATTACTCCCTTCTTTGTATATCCCTTGGTGTTCGTAACCCGTTGGCGACGTGTTAGTATCGATGTTTTTTTAGGTTTGCTCTGTTGATCGTTATTTTGGATAAGACCTTACGTTTTCTTTTGGGTGCGTAACATCTTGCAAGAGTTTTCTTGTACGAGTTCGTTTGATTTTATTTTGAGTATATGGTTCCTGGTATTTTCTTTCATTTTCAAACAATAGAATTGTGTTAGAGTCTGTACGGTGTTTTACGATCCCTGTTGGTATTATGGTGTCATTTGTTTGAGTAACATATTTCATAATTGATGTCTAATTATAAAAACTCTTTGGAAGTATTGTGTTAGTGTTTGAGAAAAACTGTGTTTAAAATGATCTTTGTAAAAAGAATATGTTTAAATGGTCTATACAAATAGGATATGAAAATTTTTAAGTGGTTTAATAAATTTTATTTTATTATAAAAAGCTGGTTTAAAGTGATTCATAGTGGTAAGGTACGATATACCATTAGATAACCATCTCTAGATTTTTTTATGACAACCAGAATGAATTTTTCAAAGATTACATTTAAGACAATTTTATTATTATTTAAAATGATTTTTTTTACTTAAAGTGACTTTCTTAATTTAAATTGATTTTTATAAAAACATTATTTAATTTGGTCTTTCGAGTAAAGTCGATAATTGGTATAAGAATTTCCGTCTTTCGTATTGATATTTTTTTATGTGTTCATTTGTCGTGGTACGTCTGTTGATTTTCTTTCGTTGCGTTTTCACTCGGTGCATATACGTATCCTTTCTTTCAAAGGATTCTTATGTCATTTGATCCACGTCTACTTGCATATGTGGAATCTCCTATATGCATTCTAGCCTTTGACTCGATATTCGTTTGTTATCCTATTCGATTGTTCGTAACCCTTGGAGTTCGTTGATACCGTTGAGTCGTGGAAGCTTTGATGTGCTTGTGGGAATGGACCGGTTGTCCAAGAGGAAGTTTGGGATAGTATGTTATGAGAAGGTGGTTAGGATACCGTTGGAAGGTGATGAGATACTTCGGGTTCATGGTGAACGTACTCAAGGAGTCGTGAAAACCTTAATGAACACTAAGGTAGGTGAATCGAAATTGAGTGGTATTTCCGTCGTACGAGACTTTATTGACGTGTTTCCGGAAGACTTGTCAATGACCACCGCAATGACAAGTTGAGTTCCGCGTAGACTTAGTTCCTGGAGCGACGCCAGTGTCGCAAAGTCTCCATATCGTCTAACACCCTCAGAATTGCAAGAATTGTCTGAACAACTTCGAAGTTGCAAGACAGCGTATTACATACGACCTATTCCTTTCCTGAAGAGCACCTGTATTAATTCATGAAGAAGAAGGATGGTTCTGTTCACATGTGATATTAACAAATGAGTTGACCAATTTACTGTTAAAAACCGTTATCCAAACCTTAGGATTGATGACTTTTTTGATCATTACGAGGATGGTCCTTTCTTAAAGATAGATTTTGGTCAGTTTATCATCATCTACAAGTGCATAGGATGTCATTCCAAATACCAAATTTCGAACGAGATACAGACATTTAAAGTCTACCGTTATGCCTTTGGGTTAACCAGCACCAGCGTTTCATGTATCTTAATTAACCTGTTTCCAAACCGGTACATATGCTAGTTTTGTCATCGTATTCATTGATGACATTCTGGCCTACTCAAATTTCAAAATGAGAACATATGAAGTTCAATATTTTTGAAGTTAGTGATGGAGTAACTGAGGAAGGAGAAATTATATGCAAGTTTTCTAAGTTGAGTTTTTTGGTTGGAATAAGTGCATTTCCTTGGTCATGTGTCAACCATAACCGTATATCACAGTGTACCTAATTAAGAGTTAAGTAAGAGGAGATTGGATGTTTATTACATAGGATTAGAAGGTTACTACCGTCAGAACAAACGAGCATTTTTTTATGATTTTTGAACCCCACATGACTTCCCAATTAGAGAGTAAAAAGAAGTATGAGTGGAGAGAAGAACAAGAAGAGGCTTTTTATACTTGAAGAAAAGATTATGTCTAACTCCGATAAACGATATTAGTGAGGAATGCATTGAGGTAGAAAGGAGAGAGAGAAATCAAGTCGAGTACGAGGAATAAACTGGCCCATCCCAAAGTGAGGCGTTCAGATAAAAGCAAGATTAACTATTCGCAGAAAGGCTCCATGGTTTAGATCACAGATGTAAAGAAAAGGAGAGACGAGTGTGTTTTATACTTATGGATCAAATAGTGTTCCATTGGTAGGAAGTGTAATGGATTAGGCACATATGCATCAAGATACTTGGTACAATCCGAGAGCGGATAAGACGAACTATATGAACCTTGTAGCCATTAATTGGTAGCCACTAAAGAAAAGGATATAGCTAACCTATATTATCAATTTTGTAAGATTTATTTTAAGAGGTAAGGCTGCTATGTTAAAGTACTTTTGGTCTTGCTTCAACACTTTGAGATACTTGAGTGAAAAGAGAGAATCACCATGGAATTTTATCACAAAATTTCCAAGTTACAATAGTAGTAGTTATGGAAGTGATTTTGGTTGAATTGTCGATAGAGTGACCAAGTTATCTTATTTTTCTAGCTATACAAAAATGATTTCACGATGTAAAGTTGGCTAGGCTTTATATTTGTAATGAGCTAATAGCCAAGGTGAATGGAATTCCTACCTCGTGGTTTTAGCAGACGTGCCTAAAGTATTAAGAGATGCGATTGGATTTGAGTACTGCATTGCATCCTTCAGCGGGATGGACAAATTGCGGAGTATGATTCAGACTTTGAAGATATAATGAGGGAGCATTGTTATCGATTTTGGTGGTATTATCCATTTAGAGCATGTTCGGGCCGTGCTCCGTTTGAAGCTTAGTATGGAAGGAAATGTAGGTCGCCTATTCTATGGGCAAAGATTGGGAGAGTAGTTTGACTGGACTTGAGTTAGTACAAGAGACAACAAATAAGGTGATGTTGATTAAAGAAAAGCTCAAAGCGGCTAGAGATTGCCAAAAGAGCTATGTCGGCAATATGCGAAAACATTTAGAGTTTAAGTTGGTGATAAAGTGATGTTGAAAGTGTCGTCATGGAAAGATGTAGTGCATTTTGGAAAGAAAGAAATGTTAGCACCAAGATATGTGGGGCCATTTGAGATCAGTTAAATGATTGGTCTAATTGCCTATTTAATAAGATTGCCTCAATAATTTAGGTAGCGTATAGATGTGTTTCAAATAAAGAGTATTTAGCGATACAAATCTCATGTGCATTTAAGAAGAAATTAAGGGTGAGACAAAACTCTTCCGTCTGCTGAAGAACCTGTTGAGAAATCATCGATTGTGAGTGTAAAATTATGAAGTGTAGTAGGAATCTGATAGATTAAGGTCCATTGGAACTCGAAGCGAGGTCATGAGGATTTCATAAAAACTAAGTATCCACATTTGCTCTTTAGCAATGCTATCTTTGGAAGTACTGCAAGTAAAGTTTGGACATTGAGTACTGGCATAGCTTTAGTGTACCCATTAAATGTTCTTATGTGTTTGGTTAAATGTTATATATTGTGAATAAACACGAAGTCGAAGGCGATTCCTTTAAAAAAGTTGAGCTTGTAACACTCATAAAATTAGTTCCAAGACAGTTCTTGTTTGAAGAGGTTGCATGTAAGTTATGAAATGACTTGTTTACACCAACTTAAGTTTTAACGCTTTCCTCGAAGACGGGGCGAATTGTTCAAATAGTTGGATGTTATTTTGCTTAGAGTTGTATGCTGCTATTTGTGACCCTATTATGGGCAGAGCGAAGTTGTAACATGGGTTTCGATCGTGAAAGAGTTATATGAGATTCAAAGCGTTGGCCCAAAAGTCACTTGGGAACGGGAGGATATATGGAAAGCTAAGTTATACCCAGATTGTTTTGTTGATGATGATGTTGTAACCTACTAGTAAAATCTCGGGACGAGAATATCTTTAAGTATGTGTGGATAATGTGACAAACTGTGACTTTAGCTGGTTCGGGTCCAAACCGTTAGTATGTGACTTGAACATCATTATGTTCAAATAATAAAATGTTTTTTTAATGTGATCTTATGTGAGTTTGGTTATCAATCCGTAAGCGTGATCGTCTCATTGTGATGGAATTTAAGGTTGTTATGGGCATTTCATTTTGTTCACATTTTAGTGACAATGAAAATGATGGTATAATTCTATGTGTGTACGTATTTTATGTATATGTATACGTAATTATATCTTTAATTGTTAAGTATTAGTAGAAATACGAAGGGTTAGTTTAGTAAAATATGAAATTGGTAAGCTTAGTTTTTATTAAGGTTTAGTAAAAAATAAAATATAATAATTATTTTATAGTCATTTAAAAACTAGTTTTTATTTTAAAAAGGAAGTCAATAAAATAAAATTTTTTATAAAAAAACAAAATTAATAGGGGTAATTATGTAATATAATAATTAAAAAAATATTAAAAAAAAAATATAAAAAGGGTTTAAATCGCTCGTTTAGGGAAAAGAAAAGAGAAAAAAAGGAAATTGAGTCCTAATCTAGTTAGGAAAGTATCTTGGGGATATCCTAAACCATATTGTAAAGCCTATAAATACCAAAACGCTTCTCCCTATGTATTTTAGTTATTCCATTCGAAATTTCTCAAAAGAGAAAAAAAAATTTTTTTATCAAGAACAAGTTGGTGATCTTGTGTATCAAGACAAATTTTTTAGTATGTTTTCTTAAACCCTTTTTAATTAGTCTTCTTTAGTTTTCTTGTAATAATTAAGTGATGGAATTAGGGTTTATTTATATTTTCTGTAAGTCAAAGTAATTAACTAAATTAGAAGTGATTAGGGATAAATTATAAGCGTTTTGGTGTAATCGGTTAGGTCTAGAACGCGTTAGATTAGGTATTTGGTTTGAGCAGAATTTTAGGTCATGTTGTTCGAAGGATATCTCAATGATGGCAATATGAATTTTTGATGAGCATATGTCCTATGAATAATATTAGAGAGTCTATCAAGTTTCCAAAAAGTCTGCCCACCGAATAGTTTGTAAGTAGGCAGTTAGTCCAAATCCATTTTCTGCAATAAAAGTTGTCAAAGTAGGAAAATCAGTCAGATTTGGGTCTGATTTCGGGAGTAAAACCCCTACTTAAAATTCAAATTAGGGTTAGCCAAAAATTGTGAGCTAATATTTTAGATGACTATTAAAATAATCCATTTAAAGGATAACACTAAAACAGTTTATCTAATTATTTTATAAGGACGACAAAACTTTTGTGTTGCGTTCAGAATCCGAAAATGAGTACTTTGTAATGAAGAATTTTTATAAAATAATCCACTTAATATTAATTTTTTCTAAAAAATCACAGTAGATCACAACACATTGGAGAGCTCGGGGTATGTAAATAAGAACCATCAACTATGGTTTAATGTATTTTAATATATGGGATTTTTAATACAAGTGACTATAAATTTCTGCCAGGAAACTAAAAATGTTAGAATTAATGAGTTAAGGTCATAGAAGTATGGAAAATGAATTGGGTAGATGCAATTAAAGTATTATAAACTAGTATGACAGGTTTAGTAAGTCCGATCAATGTGATTGTTTACATTGGAATTGGGCATTTGAGTCCTTAAACCAAGTGTAACTTATGGTTTTGTTTGTGTTAGAATCGGTTGCAAGAATGTTTGTCAATTAAGATGAGCATCCATTTGGAGTTTCAAATCACATTTTACTATGTATTCCTTGGGATTAATGATCGAAATATGTTTTGAATTGTTTTAATTACTGTGATTATGTGGTTTAATTTATGCATGGACTTTTATGTTGCTATTATATGTTTATGTACTACATGTCATATGACATCCATGGAGCGTGATCGTCTCCTTGTGATTTAGTTTGAGATTGGTTTTCACCTACTTTGTGGGTATGAGGTTTTTCCATACTTTGTATTTGTATGATATTGTGTAGATAACGATACCAAAGAGTCTGGGATCAGGGATAACATTCCTCTCCATAACTATATGATGAATTTTGTGGTTTGGATCGGGGGACACGTTCCGTCCTAATGGTAATTGTTAGTTGAATGTGTGTTAGCATGTATTTTAGCTAGCTTAATTGACCCTCGCATTGTTTTTGTTTTTCTTATAACATATGTAAATTGATTAAATCTTTATGGTTGTCGTAAAATCTATGACTCGCCCAACCATAGTGTTTGACGTTTGTAAAGCATTATTATTCAGTTAGCTTTATGAATGTGTTAGAAGTTAATAAAAAGGAAGAATAGAGAGCCATTAGGATAGGCCATGGGATGGTTCTCATTTGTTTTCCGTTTCAATAATTGTTGCATGAATTCTTGAATGTTATTAGCTTTAATAAGGTTTGTGAGACATTTAGTCCTTTGTATTGATGAGGACATACCAACCCATTTTCATTAATACAAGATTTCGTTCTTTTTGTTTTCCCATAATGTCATGACACATCGTAGTATTTATATTTTGTTTAAGCACGTATGATTCTATATTGTTGACACCATTGTGTTGTGATGATCTCCAGATGTTACGCTTTTGGTTTATTTCCTTCCGCCTAATGGCGGGGTGTGAAACGTAGTCTCATTTACTATGTTTTCTTGGGATGGAAATGATGCAAAATATGTTTTGAAAAGTTTTAATTGATGTGATTATGTGGTTTAAATGACACATAGAATTTTATTAAGCTATTATATGTTATGTGCTAAATGTTATGGCTTTAGATCGTGGGTAACGTTCCTACCCAATGTTAGGCAATGGATCTGGGGTACGTTCCCTACCCAATTTATGGCCTTTTAATTCTTGAGATTATACTACCCATGCTTGAGATTGTTGGCTTCGGGTGAATGATTCTAACCTTGAAAGTAAGGCTTCGGGACTTGGAGTCTGTGGTATACGTTACCATCATAGATTTGGTTGTTAGTGATTGATAATGTTAGCCGCATAATAGTTTATGCTTACCTGTGTCCTAGCTACCATGTTTTGTTTTTTTATAATCACAGTAAATTATTTAAAGCTTGAATTGTGTGTCGTAAACCTATGACTCTTACCAACCGTTGTATTGACGTTTTAAGCATCATTTTCAGGTGAGCGTTATGAAGGTGTTGAAGTTAATAAAAGTGGATAGAGAGACCATTAGGCTGGCATTGGAAGTCTCATTTGATTTCGTTTTGTATTTTGTTTGCATGAATTCTTGAATTTTTTTAGTTTTAATAGGTTTGCGAGACATTGTCTTTGTATTGATGAGATCCCCTTTTTCATTAATACAAGATGCAGTTCCTTTGTTTTCGGTATTGTCATGACACATCGTGTCTTTTATATTTAGTTATGTAACACCCCCAAAATCAGGTAGCAACGAAATAGTAATAATGGGGTGCTACGTCAAAGTACAACAAACAAGATATAGGAAACGACCATAAATGGAGGTTTTAAGATAAGATTTTATTCGATGCCTTAGCAAAATATCAAAATTTATACATTAGGTCCCTTATGTTTTATAAGTAATAAACATTTCACATACATATTTAATTATACCAAAAGCTTCATAATACCAAAAGATGACTTAAGTTTTTAAAGATAATAAAAGTTGCATAGACTTTAGATAAAACACAGAATCCGTCTTCATTGATATCCGCCACGGCTCCCCTCCAATCTTCATACCCTAGGACCTGAAATTACATGCTAAAAGTCAACACAAAGGTTGAGTGAAATCATATGTTTATCGGTAAAAAGGGTGGACCACAAGATCGAAGTAATAGTAGACTCTGAAACACATTCAGTAGTCCAAAACGTTTATTATTGCACAAAATTGCCCTAAGCTCATGACACCGAACCTTAACGTAATAAACTGTAATCAAACCAGTACTCGAGGTTTGTGCCCCAACACGGATACAGATGTTACAAAAACATCCTACGAATTTTCTCAATACAGATGCTGCCAAACATCCTACGAATTTTCTTCGAATGTTAAATGCACCTTGATCAAACTAGTGACCCAAGGAAAGGTGGGGATGGTCAGTCCCGATAGATCTATCCATAACACTAGCGTATACCCAACAGGTAATTAACGGTTCATGATAAAAGGGGACTTAAATGGCAATACGGTAACTTAGGCAATAATGTAATCAGGAAATAGCATACAGTTTTGAAAACACTTGTGTCCAAAGAAATCAAGCATGTAATCTCCCCCGTATTTAATAAAGCAAGTAGTAGAAAAAGGGGCTACGAACTCACCTTGAGTGAATGGTAATCAACAAGTATTCACAATAGAAAATGCGTCACGCTTACGATCGAATGCAACCTAATCCAATATAGGTCGTATAAGTACTAAACACTTTGATTATTTATAGGTCGTATAGCTCATCATACTATCGTTCGGGCTATCATAATTAAGAGGTCATGTAGTGACGTATGAGGAGCTAGGACACTTTAAATCGTAAATCCAACAACTCGTCGATACGCCACCCCGAAGAGGCCTCATTATGAAACTCCCTAGTAATATAGTACTTTGATTAACTAATACCACATATAATTCTATATAGCTACATCACCATCTAATCGTTTTAGTGAAATCATATTTATAAAGTAAAAACGTTTATAAGTATACTTTAGTAAAACTGGCGTAACTTTCTCGTTTTAAGTCCGTTTCTTTCGTTTCTTACGTCCACGCCTTCGTATTAAGACGAGTTATCAAAATATAACATTTTCAAAATTTGAGTTTTTCTGATGAATAGTGATTTTACTGTTCATAACAGTTATATATTTATTTTTATAGATTTAGTTATCGTAAATCTCGTAAATGTCGTAACTTATTCGTTTTAACTCCGTTTTTAGCGATTCTTTCGAGCACGTCTTCGTATTTAAAAGTTTTATCGATTTATTGATGTTTTAAAAATATAAGTTTCTGTGGTGAATAGTAACTTTTATAAAAATAGTTTTATAAAAGTATATATTTAACGTAAACTTGAAATCATCGTATCTTTTTCGTTATAAATCGGTTTTTCGAGTTTCTTATCATTTTGGAATCGTCATGAGGTGTATTATCTTTATAAAATGTAAAACCTACTGTCTAAAACACGAATTAAAACAGCCCACAAATGTCTTTAACCTCACATGAAATCATAAACTTTCCTTAATTAAACTCTTAATTACAAGTTTATGTACATACTTTTTATACTTTCACAAACATGTTACCACACTTAGGAGGGTAAAACCTCCTTACCATTGGACCAAATGTCCGTTGGTGGCCATGTGTAATCATAATCACAAGTAAGTTATCCATTTAACATGTTTAAAAGCCCTAAATGGTGATTTAGCTATATAGAACATATATACTCATAAAAATGATAAAAGTAAAGACATAAAGGTTTTTAGATAACCTTATATTGATGTATGATGATGAGAAATATGTTCTAAACCCTTGTTTAGATTATAAAACCTAGCTTGCAAGATCTTGAAACCCTAAACCCTAATCTTCCATTATTCTTGCTTAACACTTGTAAAGGCTTAACCAAACCTTCAAACCATCTTAGTAGGTCTTAGATATGTTGTAGTAATGCTTGTATAAGTGGTAGAAAAATTTGTATGGTTTTTGTGGGATGGGCTTTTTGAGCCGTGGGTTATTAAGCACCAAAGGGAGAGGATTTGTTGATTTTTCTTAAGTGTTATAAGAGTGTGTATGTTATCACTTATATGCATGAGACATATATACATACAAAGGTAGTCAAAGATGGAAATCAAAGACCAAGACTAGTCTTTGCGAACTCAAATGAGGGGTGCTTAAAGGAAGACTAGTGGTCAAACAACTAGTCTTTGCCGTCCCTTGGTCCCCTAATGAGAGGGTGATCCCATGGAAATGAGGAAATGTGTTTAGCTAGTGATATCTTGATTGAAAATGAAAGTATACTTGTAAAGGTGAAAGTATAAAGTGCAAGTATCACTTTGATTTATTTGTTGTAAGTTAAAAGTAAAGTATAAGACTTTTAAGTTTTATGTGTTGGTTATTTCCTAGTAAATGGGGCATCCCACTATATGTATAAGAGTAAATTTTTATAAAACTTTTGCGTCTTTAAGAAATTAAAAATAGTTATTTTGTTGAATAAGCGTCAGATTTATTTTTGTAATCATGGTTCATGGGAGGTATTACCTTAAACTTAATTTATCGCGAAACGTAAACGCTTTACGTAACCGATAAAAATAAAACATAAAAAGTTTATTATTACTTTCGTAAAAATAATATATTGCTTGCTTGACGAAAACTTTAATTCGTTTGGTGTCCGTTTACGTTAATTGTTGATTTTTAGTTTACGCAATTTTACTATATAATAAGTAAAATAGTAAAATAGATGACGCGTACGAGAAAAAAATAATTAGTAAAATAGATGACGTCGTAAATGACCTGAAAATACGGAATGTTACAGTCTCCTCCGGTTAGAAGAGCCTTGTCCTCAAGGCTCAAGTTGTAACACCTGAAGGAGGTACGGTTTCAGAGAAGAGATGCGGCTATTTCTTCCGGAATTGGTCTTTATGTTCCTAGGTATACTCAGCTCCTTGCAGAGAGTTCCAATGAACTTTGACCAATGGGATTCTTCTTCACTTTAGCTTCTTCACATCTTGATCCACAATCTCAATAGGCTCTTCGACAAAACGCAGATTTTCATCAATCTCGATCTCATCCAAAGGCACCTGAACATCTGGATTCAGCAAGCATCTTCTTGAGGTTTTTGACACATGAAAAAGTGCTAGTGGACACAGCTTAGCCTCCTTGGGCTTACTTCAGGGAACCGATAAAAGCCATCCGGTCCCAACACGCTCCACGATTTCAAATGGTCCTATATATCGTGGTGCTAGCTTTCCTTTCTTACCAAATCGTACCACTCCTTTTCCAGGATATTACCATTAAGATAACATCGGTCTCCATACTCGGAATCAAGAGGTCTTAAGCCTTTATCAGCCATAGTTTTCTTGGACGAATCCTATCACCATCTTCAATTCTTTCCTTTGAATTTTACAATTCCTTTTTAGTCGTTTTTGCACAATGTTCTTTGTCCAATAAGCTTGCTTTCTCCAACTTCAGTCCATATCACGGGGGGGAGGGAAGGGTGGGGACGGGACTACATTTTCTGCCCGTTTTATAGGAGCCATCGAATGTGTGACCCCAGCCACTTAATGCTCGTTGTTGAGTAACTGTTATTATAAGGAAAATCAATCAATGGAAGTGACGTTATCCCAAATGCCACAAAATCCATAACACAAGCTAGAAGCATATCCTTCAGGTTCCTAATCTAATAGTCCGCTCACTTATGACCGTCGGTCTGGGGAGTGGTAAGTCGTACTTATGTCTAGTTTGTACCCAAACAGCTTTTCTGAAAAAAGCAGTTGAATAAGTGTGACGTGAATCGACCATCACGGTCTAAAAGTGATTGACACCGTGCCAACATGTCTCGCCCCTACAATCTCACTTGGTATAAGATCTTGCTAATTTCTTCGCGGTCTTGTAGTCTTCACGAATAGGTATGAAGTGAACAACTTGGTCAATCTATCTCAATGACCTAAATTGTATCCTGCCACTGCCTACGTTTAGGCCAACTTTGTGACAAAGTCCATTGTTATCTTTTCCATTTTCCACTCAGGATTTGTGGTTGCTGAAGAAATCCTGGGGTTTCTGGAATGTTCGGCTTTAATCTTTTAGAACACGTAAGACATTATGCCTAAACATACTCAGCAATGTCTCTCTTTCATACCAGGCCACAAATAAAGTATCTCAGATCATCTAGCTACATCTTATCCGCACCTAGATGTAACTGAAGAGCTGAATTATAAGCTTCATCCATGATCAATTTCCTTACACCACCAACTGATGGAATCCAGATACGATTAAAGAAATAAATTTCACCATCATCTCGTTGCTCAAAGTGTCTTTCTAATCCTCTTAGCCATTCAGTTGGGGGCCTTTGAGATCCCTGGAAGCTTTCCTCTGCGCTTCTAAAATCTTAGTCTTAAGTCCCAGATATGAATAGTAATACTCATAGCACGTACTCGTCTTGGCTTGAGTCTTTCTTTTCTGCTCAAGGCATCTGCCACCACGTTTACCTTGCCCAGGTGGTATTTGATCTCACACTCGTAGTCACTGAGTAGCTCGATCTACCACCTTTAGCGCATATTTAGATCTTTCTGGTAAAATATATAATGGAGACTCTTGTGGTCAGTGTAGATAACACTTTTCGTCCCATAAAGATAATGTCTCCAGATTTTAATAGCGAACAACACCGCACCCACATTCCGGTAAGGCCAGGTGTATAATTTTTCTGATCTTCTTTAATTGTTTCTTGACGAATACGCTATCACTTTGCACGCCCTGCGATTAGCAGCTCCCAAAACCTTGTTTTGATGATACTCACAATCCAATTAGACCACAAAGTCGTCGAGTCCATCGGGGAGTGCTAACACGGGAGCATTGCATAGTTTCTCCTTCAGAAAAGAATTCGGAAGCCTTCATCTTGCCTTAATCGCCACACATAAGCCTTATTCTTTTGAGTTCAACAGGGTTGAGGGGCCCTTTTGGACGATCTTGGAGAAATCCTTAATAAACCTCCGGTAGTAACCCGCCAATCCTAAAAATGAACGGATTTCTGTTGGTGACTCAGGGGTCATCCAGTTCTTGACCGACTCAACCTTGCTAGGATCCACGTGGATACCATCACGGTTGACCACATGTCCTAGGAATTGTACTTCTTGAGTAAGTCTAAAATCGTTTTCAGGTGGACTTCATGCTCTTCTTCTGACTTTTAGTAGATTAAGATGTCATCAATGAACACAATTAAGAATTTGTCCAAATACAGCTTGCAGACGCGGTTCATTAAGTCCTATAATTATTGCTGGCGCGTTTGTCAGCCCGTATAGGCGATGACATGACTGTGAACTCATAGATGTCCATAACGTGTTCTAAATTGCGGTCTTCGGTTATATCTTCTTCTGAACTCTTAATGATGCATATCCCTGATACGAAGATCTTCTTCGAGAAACAACATGCACCTTCTGATAATTGGTAAATCAAGTTCATCCAATTCTGGGGATCGGGTGGAAAGAGCGAGAGAGGGTGTAAGGTTCTTTATAGTCAACCTTGTTTAGTTCCATGTAGTCATACACATTCTCATCGAACCGTCTCTTCTTCTTGACATAAGAGCATGGGTGCTCACATGGTGAGTGACTTGGTTCGAATAAAACCCTTTCTTGAAGTTCTTTAAGCTGGTTTGATTATTCTAACATTTCTAAAGGGGTCATCCTGACATTATAAATAACGTTAATTTCTTCTAAGCCTTAACCTTTCGTTTAACTGGTTTGGAGATCTAACAACTGGCATGGCATGGAGATCATGATCAATGCGAAAACTTCTATCTTCTCGCACATAGAGGTAAACCTAACAGTATGGTTGGAAATACCTAGGGAAGTTCGGACAACACGTATGTCATCAGCTTTTTCTCATCAGCCTTGTGGACTACTATTGCTAAGTGAAAGATGAAGATCCTTTTCCGGCCTCTCGGCCTTAAACTTCAAGAAATCTTGCATTCGGGCAAGAGGAATATGGAAATTCTTTCATAACAATCGTTCAGTGCTCGGTGGTAGACAACCAATCTATTCCAATGTTAACATCAAAACTACTAGCCGTGTGCAACAAGTCTTTTTGAACACGTGAGTGATTTAATAAGACTAAGCGATTGCCAACTACGTAAAATGGTATTGGTGTGTGCTAACAACTTTTCTGTCTGCAATTCAATTTCATTACTAGTATTTAAAGTGGCTTTGGGGCAATATCAATAAATGTCTTGTAACGCTTAGAAGATAACAAAACTCTCCTTCTAGCCACCCGAATCAAGAGATACAAGCCGTAGTGATCATTAAGAAGAAACGTACACCATGCCACATCATCGGATTATGCCTGTGGTTGTGGATGTGGATTTTCAATCACCTTGTAAGCTCTTCCCACTCAAGCTCCATCATTCTGATGGTTCCGTGCTTTTGGCGACTCTTGTCCTGAAATGTCATTTCTCACCACACCCCGAGACATGTCACATTCTGCCAGGTTATCATACTTGCACCATCTTGAAGCCTAACTCATACAATCTTGCTCCATTGCTGACCTATTCTTTGACATCCTCTAGCACTTTTGAGGGACACTGTCCATGATTATGCTATGTCTGTACCCGGATTGCATTTTTGGTTAATAAATTTCTAGCTTAAAATCTTTCCTCAGCTGGGGCCTGCAGCATATGACCCTGACAGTTTTGGTCTCCTGTTTTGTTGCTAGGTGATGATTGTTGTTTTCGGTTTGCTGGTTATTGTTGTTGTGTTGCGGTTATTGTTTTGTAGATTATGGTTATGTTGTTGTTGTTTCTTTTAGTTGGTTCCATCTTTCCTTTTATTGCTTTTCCCAATTCTTGCCCCAGCCCTACCCTGAATTGATTGCTCGACCAGTTCACGGGCCATGTTGATTGCCTCATGCAAGGTCGCAGGCTTTGAAGAAGTGATGTTTCCTTTGATTCTTTCAGGAAACCCACGAATGTACTTTTCAATCTTCTTACTTTCAGTGGACACCAATTCAGGACACATCAGAACTAGTTTGTGGAAACGATTATGTAAGCAAAAAAAAAAAAAAAAAATACAAAAATAAACCCAACCTTCGTATATCATCTCCCTTTCAGAGTCAGAGTCTAAAGTTCTTGTTCCATCCTTTGGATTTCAGTTGCTGGGCAGTATTCAGTGGTCATCATAGCTTTCACGTTGCTCCAGGGGATCTGATTAGCATTAGCAAGTCCTAAAGTCTGTACATTTCCGTTCCACCAGGTTAGAGCACGACCCTCGAACGTGTACATAACAAACTTCACTTTGTCATCTTCAGCACATTTGCAAATTTCAAACACTTGCTCCATCTTTTCGAACCAACATTTCAGTCCGACTACACCTTTCGGTCCTCTTGAAGAGTGAGGCTTGCCATTCATAAATGTCTTATACGAACATCCATTGCATCTCTGCGCCCTACAGCAGTTCCTACCAGGTATTTGTTGATTCAGACCACCAGCATTGTTTGAGTAAGCTCTTGTCTTTTCATATTTGTTCAATGGCTTTAGCCACCCGCTCTTCCACTATCTTCCTCAACAGATTTCTTTTAAATCTCCAGGGCGGCATGATCATGATTCTGGCAACATTACGTAACACCAATTCGTTAAGATATTTGTTAAAGGTATGCAGAGTGATGGCGCATGGGAAATAATGGAGAATGCTATATAAATAATCATAAATTAATCAGGATAGTCGAATTTATATTATTGATCGATAGAAATAGGATTTTGATATGTCAAAAGTTAGACGTAAGAGATCGAATTTAAACCAAAATATTATATATACTAAGATTAATATAAGATGCTAATAATGAATATCGGAGAAATAAGTAAGGATCCGAGGGGAATACGCGCGTAGTGGGTATCGATAGCGATGAAGGATTTTGTACTCTAAAAAATGAAAGAAAATAATACCTTCAAACTTTGTGGAGTTATATAGAATAGATTTTGAAAATGATCCTAGTTCCTATAACCTTGGCTCTATTGGTGCCATCTGTAACACCCCCAAAATCAGGTTGCAGCGGAATGGTAACAATGGGGTGCTACGTCAAAGTACAAAAATCAAGATATAGAAAACGACCTTAACTGTAGTTTTAAGATAAGTATTTCATTCGATGGCCATAGCAAAATATCAGAGTCATACATTAGGTCCCATATGTTTTAAAAGTCATAAACATGTTCAGAGCTACATATTTAATTAAACAAAAGCCGTTACATAATACCAAAAGATGACTTAAGTCAGTTTTTAAAGATAATAAAAATTGCCCATTGAATATAGATATAAAACAAAATCCTTCATTCATTGATATCCGCCACGGACTCCCCTCCAATCTTCATACCCTAGGTCCTTGAAATTACATGTTAAAAGTCAGCACAAAGGTTGAGTGAAATCATAGGTTTATCGGTAAAAAGGGTGGACCACAAGATCGAAGTAATAGTAGACTCTGAAACACATTCAGTAGTCCAAAACGTTTATTATTGCACTAAGCTGACCCCAGAAGCCCTTAATAGATTTGTGCCCAATCAGGAATATAGGATGCTTGGGCCAAACAACACTATAACCTCTCAAATGTTTAAATGCCACCTTGATCAACTAGTGACCCAAGGAAAGTGGGGATTGTCCAGTCCCGTAGATCTATCCGACAACACTCCGGTTACTACAATAGCAATTAACGGTTCATGATAAATAGGGACTTCACGGCAATAAGGTAACTTAGCAATAATATTCAGGCAGTAATCTGCGATTGCATACACTTTGATAAACATTTTGAAAACGCTTAGAAAAACACTTGTGTCCAATAGTAAAACAAGCAATGTAATTCACCCCGTAGATTTTGTAAAACAATCACGTAGTAAAAAGGGGGCTTATGAACTACCTCCGAGTGAATGGTACATCAAACAGTATCACAATTAGAAAAATGCGTCACGAAGGAATTGAAGGACAACCTAATCCAATATAGGTCGTTATATAAAATTAAAAATACTAATCACTTTGATTTTTTATAGGTTGTATAGCTCATATCTATCTGTTAATTCGGGAAAATCATAATTAAGAGGTCATGTCTCGCGCTGCTCACGCGCGATGAGGAGCTAGCACACTTTAAAATCGTAAATCCAACAAATAGCGTCCTCATCGATACGCACCCCGAGGGCTCTTCATTATGAAACTCCCTAGTAATTATTAAGTACTTTGATTAACTAAAACCACATTATAATTCTATATTAGCTACATCATTCATTCTAACTCTTTTTTAGTGAAATCATATTTATAAAGTAAAAACGTTTATAAGTATACTTTAGTAAAACTGGCGTAACTTTCTCGTTTTTAGTCCGTTTCTTTCGTTTCTTATGTCCACGCCTTCGTATTAAGACGGTTATCAACAATAATAACATATTTCAAAATTTGAGTTTTTATGGAAGAATTAGTGTTTTTACTGTTCTCTCTCTCATAAAGTTATTATAGTTTATTTTTATAGTTTTATTTATGTATATCTCGTAACATGTCGTTACTTTTTCGTTTTAACTCTCGTTTTTTAGTGATTTTTAGAGTTACGTTCTCGTATTTAAAAGTTTTATCATATTAATGATGTTTTAAAAATAATAAGTTTATGTGGTGAATAGTAATTTTTATAAAAATAGTTTTATAAAAGTATATATTTAACGAAAACTTGAAATCGTCGTATCTTTTTCGTTATAAATCGGTTTTTCGATTTTCTTATCATTTTGGAATCTTCATAAAGTGTATTATCTTTATAAAATGTAAAACCTACTGTCTAAAACACGAATTAAAACAGCCCACAAATGTCTTTAAACTCACATGAAATCATAAACTTTCCTTAATTAAACTCTTAATTACAAGTTTATGTACATACTTTTTATACTTTCACAACATGTTACCACACTTATAATCTCATTATTCCATGATATTACCAATCACATATCATATGAAAAAGTGTTAAAAATCATAATCACAAGTAAGTTATCCATTTAACATGTTTAAAAGCCCTAAATTGGTGTGATTTAGCTTATAGACTTATTATACTCATAAAAAATGATCAAAAGTAATTGACATAAAGGTTTTTAGATAACCTTATTTTGATGTATGATGATGATATAATATGTTCTAACCTCTGTTTAGATTATTATAAAACCTTGCTTGCAAGAGCTTAAAACCCTAACCCTAATCTTCCATTATTATAGAACTTAAACACTTGTAAAGGCTTAACCAAACCTGTCAAACCATCATAGTAGGTCTTAGATATGTTTGGCTAGTAATGCCTTGGTATTAGTGGCTTAGAAAAATTTTTTGCCTATAGTTGTGTGCCTGGATGGGCTTTTTGAGCCGTGGGTTATTAAGCACCAAAGGGAGAGGATTTGTTGATTTTTCTTAAGTGTTATAAGAGTGTGTATGTTATCACTTGTATGCATGAGACATATATACATACAAAGGTAGTCAAAGATGGAAATCAAAGACCAAGACTAGTCTTTGGAACACAAATGAGGGTCTTAAGGAAGACTAGTGGTCAAACCACTAGTCTTTGGTCCCTTGGTCCCCTAATGAGAGGGTGATCCCATGGAAATGAGGAAATGTGTTTAGCTAGTGATATCTTGATAGAAAATGAAAGTATACTTGTAAATGTGAAAGTATAAAGTGCAAGTATCACTTTGATTTATTTGTTGTAAGTTAAAAGTAAAGTATAAGACTTGTAAGTTTTATGTCTTGGTTATTTCCTAGTAAATGGGGCGTCCCATTATATGTATAAGAGTAAATTTTTATAAACTTTGGTCATTAGAATTAAAAATAGTTATTTGTTGAAGCGTAGATTTATTTTTGTGGTTCCGGGAATGCCTAAACTTAATTTATCGCGAAACGTAAACGCTTTACGTAACCGATAAAAATAAAACATAAAAAGTTTATTATTACTTTCGTAAAAATAATATATTGCTTGCTTGACGAAAACTTTAATTCGTTTGGTGTCCGTTTACGTTAATTGTTGATTTTTAGTTTACGCAATTTTACTATATAATAAGAATTAAAAGTAAACGCGTACGAGAACAAAAATAATTAGTAAAATAGATGACGTCGTAAATGACCTAAAAATACGGAATGTTGCATTGGAATTGAACTACTCGTACCTGAGCATAAGTGGATCGATGCTGTCTGCACCTATGACATAAGTGCCTCTTATGGTATCTCTCATTGGTGGTTTAATAGTCAGAAATTCTACATTGACCGATACACTGCTGAATCAAGCCGCAAGGCAGTCAGAACTCACATGCGTATTGTGGAGTTTGTTAGTAATCCTTAGATCGTTTATAACTCAAGATTGTTTAGATCTCATCTAGGATTAACAATAACAAAGTTCATAAGATTAATAACAAAGTATTAAAACATAGCGGAATAAGAACAATGTTACTAACAAGGTTTTTCTTCATTATCATACACTCCAACCCCTAATTCTACTTGATCAATGTAGAACGGTTATCTAACTATAACAGGAATCAAAAGATCCTTGAGGCTAAACCTTCTACAATAGACGTCTACGTCTCTACACTTTGGTGCACACATACACACACACACGTTTTCTGTGTCTAGACTCTCATTGGAAGCACACATAATAACACACCTAATATCTCTTTATATAATAGAGATTATCTAGGTTTACAAAGGAAACATAATACAATTAGGAAACTAAATCTTCCTAATATTTATCTTCATATCTTTGTCTTTGATCAAATCTTCTGAAATCTTCATGTTCTCCTACATCTTGTAGAATTCTTTAATGATGATTTTGATCCTTTTGTTTCATTCTTTTGTTCTTTTTGTATCATCAAATCATATAATTCCCAACAATCTTCCCCTATTTGATGATGACAAAACAAACAATGTTCTTGCATGAACTTCTTCAACTTCCCCTGAAGTTGAGATCATAGATCTCTATGAATGAAACAATCTTCCTTTGTAAACTGATTGCCCTTAACTCAAGATCTCCATGCCATGCCACCACACTAAATAAGTTGCAAATCATATATCTTTGTACCATCTTCCCCTTTTTGTCATTATCCAATAGGGGTTTTGTAAAGATATGCAACTTGAATCTTTACAACTATAAACCATATACTACACTACTAATCCAGCCTTCCAATGTCTCAAATTACCCTCTATGACGCATAATAAGAATAAGGAATTCAAGACAGTAGAAACTTAAACTAGCAGTAGTAATAAATAACTAGCAGTGGTAATGAAACCTTTCACCTCAAGTGGTGCATGAACATATCCTGATGGTTAAACATTTTGTCAATAAGCTTCCCCTGAAATCAATATGTTTACCATCTCTTAAATCTCACATTTTGTAGGCTTTTTATAATGATTACTGATAGAGAAAACTCAGTATAACAAACTTGATGTAGAAGTAGAATAACCCAAACTTGTGTCTTATGTCTTGTACTATTCATGTGACTCCAAACTCATATGTAATTCCTTGAGTATAAGTAGACCTCAATCTCTTGACAAAATCCTCAACTATATGAAACACTAAGCACTACAACGTAACTCCTTTAAGTGATAGCAAATTTGAGCATTGAGCACCATAAGTTTATAAATCACACATTGCTAGATTTATCAAGTCTTCATCAACACCGTATAAGCACGAACAAGTTATCTTCAAAGTCATCACTAACACCGACTTTTAAGATATGATAAGAACATGTACCCGTGAAATTTAACTTCAACTTCAAATAAGTGATAAACAATAATCTCCGTAACCAATTCAAACAATAAATCCAAATACGAGCCTTTTAAATGTTTAAGAACATTTAAACCAAATTCATGTGTCATTCCATCCGATAACTACAATACTGCCTTGTTAGATATCGGTCATAACAAGCAGTTGAAACTTCTATAACAAGCAGCATTAACATTCCTTTAAGCAGCACTAAGTTTCCACGAACAACACTAACTTCCTTTTATCAAAAACTTAACATAACAAGCAGCATTATAAACCATCGAACAATACTAACTTCTTTTAATCCCAATAGCAGTAGTAACCAACTCAATGCTTTTATTACTAGTAGTACTAAATCCAAGAAGCTAGCAGTAGTATCCGTTTATATCCAAGAAGTATTAACTACTAGTAACAAACCTAGAAGTATAAACTTTAATTCAAACCCAAGCATTATAAATGAACCTTGAATGAGCAGCAATAAGAACTTCCGTGGCAGCAGTAACATATACGTTAGGGTTTATGAGCAGCACAAAATCATGTATTCCAATCCAAGCAGCATTAATGAGTTAACTTGGAAAAATTAATATGTAAACGATTAACCACCAGTAGGGTTACATTGTGTTTCCAGTAACTTCAGTCGTTGAAACAGAGTAGAGTTATTTGAAATTCTAGCTACCAAACGATCTTGAACTTTTGGGGTTTAGTTCCAACCAACGAAACCCTAAATAACATAAACATCTTCTATGGCAACAGTTCAAAAATTCCTTCAAGGTAACACATAAAATAACAAACCTTAATCATTAAAACCTTTATGTAATACCATGTTACGAACCACCAACAGTTAGTCGCCTTCTTCTGCTCATGCTGCCCTTGTCAAATCTTGAATTAGGGTTTGTTCAGCTGCATCTTGCAATCTTCTTGCTTGTATCGATCATTCTAGCAGCTAATTGTGTAAAACCTGCTACTTCTTATTGATGTGCTTCCCCTAAACGATTCACACATCCCATAAGGTTTTCATTAATGATAACACATCTTAGGGTTTTGTTATAAACCCTTGTTCCATTCGTCATTGATCAAGTAGCTTCCAATTATTTGAATAAAGACAATACCACCATGATCTTGAATACATGAACATACATCATAAACTATGCTTCCTGTTTTTACTAAATTAGGGTTTGCAAAAACCCTAATTGCAACGAATTTGACCATAACCAAAAAAAATAAATTCTAACCTTCTTTTCTTCATAAATTTGACCATAAAACACCTTGTAGATCCTAGATCAAGAGCCACTTGGCTCTGATACCAACTATGGAGTTTGTTAGTACTCCTTAGATCGTTTATAACTCGAGATAGTTTAGATCTCATCCTAGGATTAACAATAACAAAGTTCATCAGATTAATAACAAAGTATTAAAACATAGCGGAATAAGAACAATGTTACTAACAAGGTTTTTCTTCATTATCATACACTCTAAGCCCCAATTCAACTTGATCAATGTAGAACGGTTATCTAACTATAACAGGATTCAAAAGATCCTTACGGCTAAACCAACTATCATCTAGGCGTTTAACAAGAACCATACGCCTAGATAGACTCTTTTTCTAGACGTCTACATTGTATTGTGCACACTAAAAACAATGTCTATGAAACTCTTTATATAGAGAGTCCATAAGACTTTACAAAGGAATCATAATTCTATAAGGAAACTAAATATTTTCAAATCGTAGTCTTTATCTTTTTCAAGCAAGTCTTCAATGTTGATCTTGTTTCCTTCTTTAGCATATCTTGTAGAATCCTCCATCTTTTATAGAATTCCATAATGTTGAATTAGTCCCTCTTGTTTCATTCTTTTGTTCTTTTGTCTCATCAAATCTATAAATCCTAACACGTATACTAAGTGTTGTTAGTTTATGTAACATTTCTTAATTTCAGGTCATTTTACGACTCCTATTAAATTGTCACTATTTATTTTGATCCGATACGCGTTTACTTTTAATTTTGCTTTAGAGCTAAATCGCATAGACTAGAAATAACCATTTAATGTAAACGGCCATCAAATAAATTAAGGTCCACATCCACCAAGTAATAAATAATTATTAAGAAGATAATTATTAACTTTGCGTGTTTTATTTTTATTGGTCACGTAAAAGGGCACACTACCAATCCATCCTTCCAAGACTCAAATACCACCAATACGCACAATACAGAAAAATGGAAATTTAAGCAAAAGAAACTAAACTATCAGTGGTATTGAAAACCTTCCCCTCAGTGGTAGCATGAAATATCCTGTGTTAAACACTTTGTCAATTAAGCTTTCCCTGAAACCAAATATGTTAACCATCTCTTGAATCTCAAATTCTATAGGCTTTTTGTAATGATTACTGATGGAGAAAACTCAGTATAACAAATTTGATGTAGAAGTAGACTAACCCAAACTTGTGTCTTATGTCTTGTACTATCCACGTGACTCCAAACTCATTCTGCTGATTTATGAGTAGACATCAATCTCTTGACAAAATCCTCATCTTCAATGAGACACTAAGCACAACAACGTAACTCCTTAAAGTGATAGCAATTGTGCGCATTGAGCACCATAAGAGAAATCACACATTGCTAGATTTTGCAAGTCTTCATCAACACCGTATAATCAGAACAAGTTATCTTTAAACATTGCTAGCCGTTTAAGATATGATAAGAACACGTACCCGTGAAACTCAACTCCAACTTCAAATAAGTGATAAATAATCATCTCCGTAATTAGTTATTTCAAATAATCAAAAACGAGCCTTTTAAACGTTTAAGAACATTTAAACCAAAACCAAAATCCAAATAGTGTGTTGTCCGAGATCCTTTCAACCAGCCAACAAATTACTTCGTTGTCCGATTTCAGACAAGCCTAGCAGTTTTAACTCTTTTAACCCAAGCAATATTAACAACCTGCTTTTATCTCAAGCAGTAGTAAGTGCGAGTATTACCACAACAGTAGTAATATCTAAAACAGTAGTAATTTACTGTAGCAACGAGCAACACAAAGTCATACCTTCTTGGCAGCATTAACCACAACTTATTTAAATAGTGGTAAGTTACTTTGGCAGTATTAACACAAAAACTAGTACCTTAGCAGCAAAAACAAATAATCAACGAGTAGTGTTGCTTAGATCTTCTTTGGCAGCAGTAATGTGTAAACAAGCAGCACTAAGTATCTTTGATCAAACCCTTTGACAACATTAAGTGTATGTTAGAATTTACGAGCAGACTTAATCTTCCCCTTGGTTGTTGTCGATAATAAAACACAAGTAACCTCAGTCGTTACGTCATCTTCCACCAGTAGGGTTACACATACACAAAGTAATGTTACTCGAACAAAAGAAGTAACCACAGTCGAACCTTCATATATCACCAGTAGAGTTATCAAAAATAAGAGCAGTAATCCTTCTTGTAATACTGGTAACTTCAGTTAACCACAACTCCTCCTCTGCTTGTTATGAAAACTCCAAGCTTTCCATCTTACGTGTAGAATTAAACAACAACCCTCATATAAACCCTATGAAAAATGATTATCTATTAAGATAATTGACTTTGAAGATTTAGGGTTTAATATATATGCATAACTGACTTAGGGTTTTTTAGAAACCCTAGTTTCAACGAATTAACCAGCAACGAAACCAATCGATCTTCTTGAATCCTTGTCAACAACCTGAATGTCGTTAACCTGATAATTCTTTTAAACCAAGGACGAATCGAACAGTTTGACTAACTTAGGGTTTATAGAAAACCCTAATTACACCAATTTTGATCAAACTCCAAAACAGAAAATTCGTACCATTATTCTTCATAAAATCGACACAAAAACCTTGTGATCTTAGATATCACGAGCAACCAGGCTCTGATACCACCTGATATTCATTATAATAATCATCAAGTTTCTTTAATAAAATCTTCTTGATCATCAGGAGGATGTATCCAAACACTCTTCTACTTTTTAAGCTGTGATCTTGTAAACCTGAGAAGCTCAAATACCATTTCACATTCATGATCAACTTCTAGCCTCCCACTCAATATTCTTGAAAGCATTTCTTGTGTAAGAGGATATTTCTTTTCTACCAGCATGTGAATAGAACTTCCAGTATCCATCAATAATAAATGAACTCCACATGAATCATATAACTTCCAGCTTATCAATGTGTAGTCCTGTTGAGTTTTCCAGATTTCATCTTTCTCACTTGGTTCAAATAAAGTGATGAGATCTCCCCAAAGTAATCTGTCATATCCTTCTAGGCTTGTTGACTCAAATCTTTCCTTTACCAACCTGTATAGATCTAGCACATCTTGTCTGTCAAAATCATCAAGCATTGCACTGAATATCTTGTAATATTTTGTAGCTAAAGATTCAATATTGACAACACTATCATCACCTGGAACTATCTCCAAACAAGCTTTAAGCTCTGCCTTCTTAGCATCATCCTCTATCTCTTGTCTCTTGGCACTTTCTTTACTAGGCCTTTCACCTGCTTTTTTCTTACTAACTGCTTTCTTTCTACTGCTTTTAGTATCCATAGGAACAAAATCATTTACCTATTTGTAAGCTTTGTTAAACATTTTCTTGATTGCATCAAAGCTTTTACCCTTAAAATCATTATCCTTGTATCCTGCCATATGCTTCATGTAGGTACACAATTTCTTTCTTTATTCTGCTTTGGTAGGTGGTTTGTTCCTTT
>BQNB010024478.1:12562-60667 GCA_026074375.1 Tanacetum coccineum | reverse complement strand
CAAGACGACAGTGCCACAAGAGAGAAGAGTCTAAGTTTAGCTTAGCTCTTTTATTGCTAACAGCATACATAGAACTATCATTTGTATTTGAAAAAGATATTTCAATTTCATAAACACCATCCCTTGGGATAGCACTAAAATAACAATATTATTCTTAAAAACAGAAATTGCATTATTCAATTCAAAACGGTTGATAAAACCATCGTCATACAAACGCAAAACTGAAATAATCCCTCTAGTAATAGAAGGTGCATAATGATAATTGTTCAAAACAATAACAAGTCCACTAGGGATACATAAATGATAATTTCCAATAGCTTCAACTGCTGCACGTTGAGCATTGCCCATGTACAGACTTAAAGCTCCTGGATTCAGTTTCTTACTTCCCCGCAGGCCCTGAGTAATATTACAGATGTAAGTACCACAACATGTATCATAAACCCAAGATTTACTAGGAAAGGAATAGAGTTCTATAGTGAAGTTACCTGAAGTGCTAGCTTATTGAGATAGCTGCTTCTTTTTCAGCAACTCGGTGAGATATGTGGGATAATTCCTTCTCCAGTGACCTACTTCACCGCAGTGATAGCAGATCGCGTCCTTTGCAGGATTATCCTTTTTGGGTGGTAGAGGAATCTTAGGTTTGGGGGCATAAGATGGCTCAGCGTTAGCATATGCCTTTTTACCCTTGCCTTTCCTTTGAATTCCTTTTGCAGCCTTAGACGGTTTCCTGTTTTTGTTTTTCTGGACCTTTCCTGCTCTTATAGCATGAAGCGCAGGTGCAACAACTTTCTTTGGTAACATCTCTTAATGTAGCTCAAGCATAGCATGTAATTTATTAACGGTCTTCCCCATGCTGTGCATATTGTAGTTCTGCACAAAGCTGTCATACTCCTTAGAGAGTCCAACCAAGATTAGGCTAACTCCAAGGTTCAAAGTGACGGGGTGACCAAGACGTTCCAATTGATCAAGGTAGCTCTTCATCTTGAGGACATAAGAGCTTACAGATTGACCTTCCTCCTGCCTGCACGTGTGGAATTCTCTGACAGTTTGTAGGAGTTCCTGTTTTGCTTGCTTAGAATACAAAGCTTTAAGCTCTGTAAGCATGCCATTGGCGCCAAGATGGGATAGATTATGTTGGATTTCTAGGTCCATAGTCAATAACATCATCACAGCAATTTCATTTTGGTTCTTGACCCACTCATTATAAGTGGCCAGGGCCTGAGGAGGGATTGACTGATCAGGTGCAACAGCAACAGGAGCAGCAGGAATTGGTTGCTCCAGGTATTTTTCCTTATCTTCTATTGATAAGACCAACCGAAGTTTTCTGTACCAATCAATGAAGTTAGGTCCAGTAAGTTTTTGTTTCTCAAAGAAACTCCTGAATACCGAATTGTTTTCGACTGAGGTAGTCATCTACAATTAACAAAAAAGTTCAATTAATTAGTATTTTTGATAATTAAATTCTTAATAGAATTAACTACCCAATTAATTACTAATTAAGACTAAGATCCAACTTGACCTCCCACTTATTACCAGAGGTCTGACCAGTGTGTAAACAAGTAGGGCAAGTGGTAAGCAACGATTGCTAATTGCATTAAAATGCAACTCTTAGACTTATGAGACCGGTCAAGACATTAATCGACAAGTAATAATGTCAAGAGCATGTTTAGTTCTCATCTTATGCCTCAAGTCCAAGGTCTGACCAAGCATACTCGAATTAAGTCGACCAAGCAAGAACGTGCAAAAATTGCAAGAGGTCTGACGAGTGAACCAAATTCGCCATGGGTTGGAATGACCCTAAGGTCTGACCAAAGAGGCCAAGCCAAATACACGTGCTCCTGGTTAGCTGGTTAGCTGGCATAGACTTAAAATTTAACAAATTGGGGTATACACATAAAGTGATAAAATGACGTGTACAAAGAAGCATGCAAACAACTTTGTAGCACTAATTTAAAAAACCTTTGATAATGACACTGTAGTGACATGCCATAGTTCATGGTAACTCTAATCGAACGCGCAAAGAAGCGGAGAATCATGTCAGCGGGAAGCGTATTAAAAACCTGAGTTCTTTAGGAATGTTGACCACTCCGCCTTAAACTTATTTTATAGTTTGTTCTAGTGGATGATCCGTACTTCTCATGAGTCCATATCGTCTAGTTTTTAAATTCATGAAAAACATGTTTCATAGTTTTGGTCTTTTAATGTTATAAAAACATATTTTCCACAAAACACATAGGAGGTCATAATGAATATGTTTTAGGCGTGTAGAATTGAAGACCGGTTTAATGTTATCTTGCATTATTTATTAGTCAGTATTCCATTTGTTTAGGCATGTAAACTTGTAAAGTAGTAAACAAATAAGCATGTAGGAACATAATAAATAAGATAACATTAAATTAAAACGAGTAACAGGTAATTATCCGAGTTCTCTACGAGTCTTCCCCAATTGGAGGACCATAAAACCCTCACTAGGTTTTCATCAAGTGCCTAGATCGCCCCATTCATCACAAATTAATGTGATTGAGTAGGTCTTATAGCCGGAATTTAGGAAACAAATCAAACTAATCAATTCAAAAGATTTATTTTCCCAAAAGATAAAAATATTTTGTTTCCAAAAATAAAATATTTACAAGATCTTTTAAATAATTAGGAATATTTTATAATCCTAAATTAAACAAATTAAAAGAAGAAACAAATATAGCTAAATTAACAATTAATTATATTCCTCTTTTAATTCTCTATTAACTTTTAATAATTATCTTGCAAGATCTAGCAATTTTCTTTATTAATTTATGATAAAGATTTGCATATCGTTACCATATTTACAATAAGACAATAATAAAGAAAAATAATCGCAGCTTAATAATAAAAATCAAATCTAGGCGTGTAACTAGGCGTAAAATTTGATTTTTAACCGTGTAACCCTAGATGCTAAAACGAGTTGACTCGTGATGCCACTGTTGGGATTTATCAAATCTAGCTAACCAATTTAGCTACGAGTGCGCAACGGATGGATCTAGTTATGGCAAGTAGGTTAACACATATTAAATAAGGAAAGCGTATCTTTTGCGATTATTCTTGAATACAATAAGCGTCTAAAACAAACACCTCAACGGTTGCTCACACAAACACGTCAAGCAAATATGTAAGAATTTGCTAGTCTTCTCTTCACGATCAAGCACCAAGTGTAATATCAAAACCAAACGCACGACTTGCGTTCCCTTTTGAAGTCGAACTAATTAACAAACCCTAACTAGGGTTTATATGAATAAAACCCTAATTCGTCACCTTTGAGAAATCACCAATTAACCACCACATGTACCTTGAATTAGTCAAGCAAGGAGATCAAGTAAAAGTGGAAAACCAAAAACCTAAAAGGTTGTTTGGTTGAATTCGGTTGTAGGAGAGAAAAACCGAAATTCCTATAGGGAATTCGGTTAGGGTTTTAGGAGAGGGAGAGAGCACCAAAACTTTAGGTGTTTAGAGAATGGATGAACTGAAGAATGAGGGATATGGGGTGTGTTTATATAGGCACCCAAATATCCTAAAACTTGTAGAAAAAAATTAGTATAATTCCCATAATTAAAACTAAATCTTTTTCCTTCCTTTTTCTTTTCTCCCAACCGGCCACAAACACCCCCTCTATACCCTTGATGATTTTCGGCCAAAAAAGGGAATCCACAAGGTTCGAGTTTTGTCTAGTTTAGTCCCTTGGTTCTATATTTAGAATATATTACATAATTAATTAAACAAGTAATTAATTAAATAACTATTTAAATATAAATCGTGAAGTAAACCATACCCTTCGTATTTAACGTGTGTGCCCCCAATAGGCTCATGTATTTCTAACGTATAACTTGCGGAACCGACTACCATATTCCTACATTACATAAGTAAATTGTGTTAAGAAACTGATCAGCAAAGTACGGCCAGCACAAGAAAGGAACGCCGTTGCTGACACCTTCCATTGTAGAGTTCCAGCCACAATGACTCATGAAGCAAGCGAGTGAGGGATGATTTAGGACTTCCGGTTGCGGTGCCCAGCTGACTATTTTCCCACGAGTGCCTACTCTTTCCATGTATCCACTTGGGTAGACATGGTCTTTACTGCCACTTCCACCGGGTCGTGTAACCCATAAGAATGATCTGTTGGTGAGTTCAAGTCCTAGCGCCAACTCTTCAAACTGGGTCTGGTTAAAAATAGTGAAGCTCCCAAATGCAACATAGATGACTGAGCTGACTGGTTTTTGATCAAGCCATGTTAGGCAAGTGGAGTCCTCGTTCCAGAAGTGGCATACTTGCTTTTTGTGACTATTAGTTGCCAAAGGGGACCTATTGGCAATATGTTTGGAAATAGGGCGAACGCCCCATGTTCCAGCTCCATCGTTGAGTTGCAAATTATGCGACCTGCCATTTCTGCAGATTCCTTACTTTCAAGAACTACGATATTAAAGATAATTTTGTTTGTGGCTGAGTCGCCTACACATGCCCACACAAAGTGTGCAGGGTTCATGGATGGCATGGTTGTTGACAACTGTGTCATTTGATCCTTTAAAGGTACTCCTGAAAGATATAATTTTATTCTCGTAAGGTTAAAGCTGTATATTTTATAATGTTATTAAAATTCTTATATTACCATTGTTATCTATAACTTGATCGTCCAATAGCTTCTGAACGCTCATGATCAAGGACATAAATGCAGCTGACCCGGAACAAAAGGTTGCTAGTCGAATACACATCTTCTGTGTAACTTTTGAGACCCATCCCATGCAATAATCAGCAATAATGCAGGTGATTTTCGCACCCTCGCTTCTGTTTATACCATCTATTAGTGCTTCTAGTTTGCCAGGCATAACTCGGGACATTGTTTCATTCAACTTTCCGAGATCATTCCTGTCGTCTAATGGTCCCATCCCATCTGGAATTGAAACCATTTGCATTAAATCGTTTGGATCATCTTTCTCGGACCAAGCGCTCATAATCAGCTTGTGAGCGGCCTCTGTGTTGACAAACGTGACCTTGAGACCCTTGATGGTCAAACACCGTGCTACCTCCAAAAGAGGGATCACATGGCCTTGTGCTGGATAGGGAATTACCAGAACATGTACATTTTTCATTTTTCGTTTCTCTTGGAGCTTTTAGAAAGACTAATGATGTGCACTTAAAACAACTCATTTCCTGTTTATATAGACATATGATTAAGGTTACAACGTAACTAAAACAAAAAATGGTCCCACATTTACTATATTACAGAACTGATTATGACTTATGAGGGTATTTGGGATTGCTTATTTATCTGCTTATAAGCAGAAGCAGATAAGCAACCTTGAAATATACAAATTTGGGAAATATTCTTTGGATGCGTGCAAGTTAGGTGGCAAAAGGTTAATAACCGGTAACCCGAACTAGCCCAAAAAGATGCGTGCAAGTGATTGATGTATATATATATTTATAAGAATATTAAGTCATTAATTAAAGAAACAGACAATTTGAATATGTTTGAGCATTTTAGGTTACGTCTTGCCAGAGTGTCTATAATGAAATCTTTGCTGTAGGTAAAAACACTAGTTCTAGTGTGGAATAAGCAGTGCTTATTTAAAACTGTCTATTGAATTTTAAAACTGCTTATTTGGAATAAACAATCCTAAAATATACACCAACGGGGAGAAAATTAATTCCCTTGTGGTCATGGAGATTTACATGTGCCGACTCCGGGCTATCCAAAAAGTAGTCGCCTGTGGATTAGTCGTCGGCTCGCATGTCGAGTCAGAAACCTGTTAAAAAAAATACACCGTCGGTCATGGGTTAATTTATTAATTTTAATTTGTTGTGTGCATTTAAAATTACCCTAAAGTTTTTATGATTATTTTATCTATTTTAACAAATAATTTAGATGTTATTGGTAGAATGAAGTAGACATGAACAATTATTAAAGGATTAGGTGAATTTCATATTATATTTAAAATTACCCTAAAGTTTTTAAAGGATTGTGTGCATTTAAAATTACCCTAAAGTTTTTATGATTATTTTATCTATTTTAACAAATAATTTAGATGTTATTGGTAGAATGAAGTAGACATGAACAATTATTAAAGGATTAGGTGAGCATATCAGATTTGTAGTGGATTTGTATCGTCATAATTTGATATGAATTTCATATTATATTCATACGTGATTTGATATGTTTTCATGCACAGTAATTTTATCAAATGTTAAAAGTTAATTTGATGTTTACCATTTACAAAAATCACATGTCCCTGGCTGTAATTTTAATTATGTCCAAGAAGCTTTATAAGATTTATACAAATCATTTCCTTTTGGGTATAATATAATCAGTTTATAAACGAGCAGACTTTCTCGTGAGCTAATAGAGCCGGACTCGCTAAAAGCTTGACTCGAGCTTGAGCTTAACGAGCTCAAGCTTAACACTATGTATACATATTTAAACAATCCCATTACTTTTGAAAATGAAAATGTTATGATCAAATCCAGACTCCAATCAGTGGAATGAAGAAATGATAACAAAATACCCAAAAATCTCAAGCAACAAGAAACAAACAGGGATGAGCATGGGTCTGGAACTAGTGGAACTGGAACTGGAACTGATGGATCCGAGAAATGAATTTTTCAGAAAAGTAGGAACCGAGAACTGACCCAAGAACCGAAAAATCTTAAACTCAAGAACCGGAACCGGCGGTTCTGGTTCCGGTTCGGTTCTTCTTGGTTCGAGTCCGGTTCTTAGTTCCGATCCGGTTCTTCTTGGTTCTAAACATATGTTGACCACTTTTGTTTGGCCATCGGTTTGAGGATGGTAAGCAGTTGACAACTATAAAGTAATGCCCAACTTCTTAAACAAGTCCTTCCAAAAAGTACTAATGAATATCTTATCTCTGTCGCTAGTGATGGTCTTAGGTAATCCATGTAGCTTATAGACAGTATCAAGGAAAATCTGAGCAATTTGAGCAGCTTTAAAAGGATGAGATAAAGGGATGAAATGACCATACTTGCCGAGCCTATCAATAATGACCAAAATAATTTTTTCCCATGTGAAGAGGTCTATCCTTCAATGAAGTCTATGGAAATGTCAGTCCAAATCTTGGTGGGAATTGGCAAAGGTTGTAGCAATCCAGGATAATAGGCCAAATTAGGCTTATGACATTAACAAAACATAACCTTCAACCTTTTGTAAGTGGCTTCCACCCCATAATGGCCACCAAAAGGTTCATCATGATAAAACTTGAGTAGTTCTTTCCTCAAATCTACATCTGCACCAATCAACAACTTATCATTCCTTCTTAGCTCATCTTGCCATTTGAACTTTGAGCCTGCAACTGGTCTATTTTTCACCTTGTTTATGATTTGTTGTATACTAGGATCAAGCTCCCAACTTGCTTTAATTCTTTGTAACAAATCATTAGAAATATCTGTAATCACCATAGCCTGCAAGGAAGGAAGAGGAGACATAGACAATGCATCTACCACCACATTCTCATTGCCCTACTTGTAGATTATTTCATAGTCATAGCCCAACAACTTAGGTAACCATTTAAGTACGTACGTACTTAAGACTGATGTGATCAGTCTTAATTTTAAAAGTGTCTATCAAGCAGATAACCCCTCCACTTCTCCAAAGCATAAACTACTGCCCATAACTCTTTTTCATATATGGATAGACCTTTGTGCCTTGGTGCCAATGATCTGCTCAGAAAAGCAATTGGATGTCCTTTTGTTGCAGAACAACTCCAATACCTTCATTTGAAGCATCAGTCTCTACTATAAATTCTTCTTGGAAATTTGGTAAAGCTAACACAAAAGCATTAATCATTGCAGTTTTTAAGTCATCAAAAGCCATTTGAGCTGAATTAGACCACTCAATGGAGTTCTTCTTGAGTAAAGCTGTTAAAGGCCAGCTGATAGTTGCATAATCTTTTACAAATCTTCTATAGTAACCAGTAAGCCCTAAGAACCCCTTTAACTTCTTTATATTCATAGGCACATGCCATTCTTTTAGAAAATATGGTAGTCGATTCTGGAACCGAGACCGAACCAAGAACCGAAAATCTCAAACTCAAGAACCGGAACCAACGGTTCTGGTTCCGGTTTGGTTCTTCTTGGTTCCGGTCCGGTTCTTTGTTCCGATCCGGTTCTTTAGTTCTTTTGCTCATCCCTAGAAACAGAGATTTAAAGATAAATTATGAAAATTGTGATTTGTTTCTTTGAAAGATTGAATTAAAGAGATTTTTTTAACAAGAAATGTGTAATTGAATTAGCTAAATTAAAATGATACAATGAATGGTGATTTAATACAACTGGAAGAAGGAAGATGAAAAGAAACAATTCCTGCAAAAAGCCATGTAACTGCTATTTGACTTTTCATTTACTATTGACTTAGCAACTTGGCTTATTATCACTTTACTGATACTCCACCTGAAACCATTTTTGTCCTCAAGAATCTGCATTAAACTCAGGATACTTGCTTTGAATCTCCAGTTGAAACTTCCCAAGTGGTATCATTAGCATTCCCATTTGACCATTGAACAAGCCAGTAGGCCACTGCATTTTTGAGACCTTGAGCAATTTCCTAGTCAAACAACAACATGACATAAAATAGTCCTTCCTTATTGTAATGGAGGTAGTGGAAATAGGAAGAGTATGTAGTCTTTGAAAGGCTTACAAAGAGAACACATGGAAAACAAGATAAAGAAGTAACAAACTTGTAGGCCACTTTCCACATTAGCCACAACATGCAATGGCCCATAAAACATTGGGAAAACTTGTGGTTGTGTGTAGCAATATGAGAATAACTTGCTTTTGTATTTGAGGAACTTAAACATAGGCTAGTCCTCACACAACAAAAGTTCTATCACATATATTCATATCATGCAAACAGCTTCATTTTATGTTGTGCTCATCTCCAAATGAAACTAAAGAAGGCATAGCACTTCCCTTGCCACTAAAATTCTATCCAGAGGCTACCACATGGGAATCACCACCATATAGGACACATGAGTAGAAGCACACTCATCATACACTACTATCAAAAAGGGGCTGTATTAATGGTTGTGTGATAGTTAGTGTTGTACCAGATATCTGCTAAAGAAAACCAATTGACCCATTCCCTTGGTTGTTCACTTGTCATGCACCTCGAATAACATTCTAAACATATGTTGACCACTTTTGTTTGGCCATCGGTTTGAGGATGGTAAGCAGTTGACAACTATAAAGTAATGCCCAACTTCTAAAAACAATTCCATCTCCAAATATGTAACTAATGAAGATCTTATCTCTGTCACTAGTGATGGTCTTAGGTAATCCATGTAGCTTATAGACAGTATCAAGGAAAATCTGGGCAATTTGAGCAGCTTTAAAAGGATGAGATAAAGGGATGAAATGACCATACTTGCTGAGCCTATCAATAATTGACCAAAATAAATTTATTCCATGTGAAGAGGCTATCCTTCCATGAAGTTAAATGGAAATATCAGTCTAAATCGTGGTGGAATTGGCAAAGGTTTGTATACAATCCCATGATAATAGGCCAAATCAAGGCATATACCAATAAACCAAACATAACTTCAACTTGTAAGTGGGCTTTCCCACCCCATAATGGGCCAGCAAAAGGCTCATCATAGATAATGCATGAGTGTTCATTCCTCAAAATTACAGCTGCACCACCAACAACTTATCATACCATCCTCAGCTCATCAATGCATTTGAAACTTTGACCTGCCAACTGGTCCTATTTTTCACCTTATTATGATTTTTTTGTAACTAGTATCTAGCTCCAACTTGCTTAATTCTTTGTAGCAAATCATTAGAAATATCTGTAATCACCATAGCCAGCAAGGAAGGAAGATGAGAGGGGGGGAAGAAGGGGGGGGAAAAAGGGGGGAGAGGGGACATAGACAATGCATCTACCCCCAATTTCTCACTTGCCCTTCTTTTGTCAATTATTTCCATAGTCGTTACCCAACAACTAAGCGTAACCATTAAAGTACGAACGTACTTAAGACTTGATGTGAACAGCTAAACTTTTGAAAAAAGTACTATCAAGGCAAATAACCCCTCCACTTCTCCAAAGCAAAAACTACTGCCCATAATCTTTTCATATATTGATAACCTTTGTGCCTGGTGCCAAGATCTGCTCGAAAAGCAATTGATGTCTTTTTGTTGGCAGAAGACAACCTAATACCTTTCATTTGAAAGCATCATCTCTACTATAAATTCTTCTTGGAAATTTTGGTAAATGCTAACACAGAAGCATTAACCCTTTGTAGTTTTTTAAGTCATCAAAAGCCATTTGATCTGAATTAGTTAGACCACTCAAATGGAGGTTCTTCTGAGTAAAGATGTTGGCCAGCTGATAGTTAGCATAATCTTGTTACAATCTTTTCTATAGTAATCAGTAAGACCTAAGAACCACCCCATTAATAACTTCTTTTTATCATAGAGGCCACATCCAATCTTGCATATCCTTTTATCTTTAGAAGATCAGCAGACTCCCTTGCAAACAGTGAATCACAAGCTCCAAAGTTTTCCTACTTGTGTTTTCCTAAACACTCACTTACTAGTAGAATAACACTCATTTTAGCAAACAACTGATGAAACTGCATAGTACTTAAGACCAAATCCATATGCTTAGCATGTTCTACCATATCTCTACTATACACTAGGATATCATCAAAGAAGACCAGGACAAACTTCCTTAAAAATGGGGCAAAAACTTCACTCATTAAGGCCTGGAAAGAGGATGATGCATTAGTCAACCCAAAAGGCATTACCAAAAATTCATAATGACCCTAATGAGTTCTGAAAGCAGTCTTATGTATGTCATCTTCACACATCCTTATTTGATGGTAACTAGACCTCAAATCCAACTTTGTGAACACTTGAGCACCAAACAGCTCATCAATTAACTCTTCAATAATGGGAATAGAAAACTTGTCCTTTATAGTTTGTTTGTTCAATGCTCTATAGTCCACAAACATCCTCCATGACCCATCCTTTTTCTTTACCATCACAATTGGTGAAGAAAAAGGACTGTGACCTTATCACTCCACTATCAAGTAGTTCCTTAACCATAGCCTCTATAGCATCCTTCTGAGTTGAAGGGTGTCTATAAGGCCTAATGTTTATAGGTGAAGTTTTGTCTTGCAAAGGTATTCTGTGATCATGCTTTGTATGAGGTGGTAAAGACTTAGGAACAACAAAAACTCCACTATATTTATGCAATAAAGGATTCAAACAGGGATGGACATTAGTCTTAAGATCAGTATCAATACCTATACTCATAAGCTCAGCTTGAATACTAAAAGAAGAATATACACAAACTGCCATAGAAAACAATTTGCACCCAGTGGTTTGCCTTCCATCCACCTTAATACAGGTTGTGGAGCTCCCCTAATAGCCACTTTCTTTCCTTGGTACATAAACTCCATCCTTAACTTCAAAAAATGCAGACAATGTCACCCAAAGTAGCCAACCAGTGCATACCTAATACCATCTCACAACCACCCAAAGGAATCAACATCATATCAGCCTTGAATGTTTCTCATTGCAACTTCAAAGTAAGCCCCTTGCATTCATGATTGCTAGTAAGAAAGTTACCGCATCTATTGTTACTTGCAGAGGATAAGTTTCTTTTACTAGACACCCAAGTTGTTTAGCTGTGCAATGTCTAAAAAATTGTGAGTACTACCAGAATATACCAAAATATTAACCGATTGATTATTGATCTGCCCTTTGACCCTCATTGTTTGAAAAGTATTCTGAGATTGCATAAGGGATATTTGAGGTTGTGCAGCTATATCAGACTCATTGTTGCAATCATTTGGCTCTCCTGTCTCCATTTCCACTTCCTTATCCTCATAACCAAACACCCATTCATTACACTGCACCTCAGTCTCATCTTCACAGTCCCTACTATCAGGTCCGTCTCATGGATTTCGGTGGCCTCGTGCCATCACCATAAACAGGCCCTTGAACACACACACAAAATACATATGCATCGGTAGTGCATGAACTTATTTAACTCTAGCATCATATTGTATATATATATGTAAATATAGTATAATATATATATCGTCTATAAGTATATAAATATATATATATATATATATATATATATATATATATATATATATATATATATATATAATACAAGTGCATGAAATTTTGTGGCCCTCGTCAAGCGGTGGCCCTGTGAAATGGCACCTCCTGCACACCCCTAAAGACGGCCCTGCATACTATCTTCCAAAATCTCTAAAGAAAACAACCTCCCACTACACTTATGACTAGGTACATACCTTTAATCATAGTAAAACACTGATTCTTAGCCCTCTTGTCATCCAACTCTTTTTGAGTCAACTGTTTTCTTTGTGGTGCATTATTATATACTGGCTTGTTCTTGTTAAAACTTTGATTCACACTGGACACTTGTGGGACTTGATTCTTAACAAAAGTGCCAGTATAGGGTTGATTATATCTAGGAGTTGGTAGTAATGACTTAATAACTTTTTGGACACATTATTAATTGCCTCTTGCAACTTGGATCGACAATAAGCATCTGTTAAAGTTTGTGGTCTAAACATTCTTACACTCATCTCAACCTCCTTATCCAACCGACCCAAGAAGAAGCTAATAGCTTGTGTTTCAGGCACCTCTACCTTAGTCATTAACAGATCAAAAGCATTAATGTAAATCTGTATTGTACCCCCTTTTTGCCTAATATTCTTCAAGTCAGACATAGTGTCCTCATAAGTGCTACAAAATCTCTTAAGTAATGCCTCAACATACACTTTGCCAAGCCACATTTTCCTCATGAATTCTACTAAATTGTTGGTGCCAGGCTAAAGCTTTATCATACATATGCATAATTTTACCTTCGGATCATCTTCTACTACATCTACTTTAAAGAATTGATTACATCTGTACACCCAACCAGTAGGATCATCCCCATAAAACTTTGGAAATTCGATTTTAGCCATTCTACTCATTCGATTTTAGCTTTTTAAGTTTGCTCATAGCTTATTAGGGTCCTAATGTTAGCTCAAATTTAGCTTAAAAGCCAAAAACAAGAGGTGTAGTCTGCCATTTTCTTTAGCTTATTTTTACCTTATTGCTTTTCTTTTTTGCTTAATCTTAGCTTTAATTTTCTCTTTGGTTAACATTCTTAAGCTGTTTTGAGCTTGTAGCTTATTTCCAGAACTTAATTCATCTTAAATCTACCTTAAAAGAATGGTCTTAAGTCGTTAGAGTCTGGTCTTCATTATGTCTGCTGTCTTAAAGTTTTTTATAGTTTTTCAGCTTGTTTACTTTGGTTATTTCTAGTCCTTGTGCTTATTAGGTCTAGGGGTAAGGCTGTTTTAGCTTATTTGCTTCTCTTTTTGCTTTTTGTGTCCTATAGTCCAATAAGTTTTAGCTTATTATATCTAAGAGCTTAGAAAACCAAAACTGCCAAATTCTTTTGAGCTTTTTCTTAGCTTATTATTAAGTTTCAAATTTTGTCCCTTTTATTAAAGTTGCTTATTTTCATGTTATTTGGCTTTTCAAAATGAAAAATCAAAAAAAAATGTTTGTCAAAAAGAGATGGCCACAGGTTTCGAACCTGTGACCTCTCCCTTTGCACACACACGTCTCATCACCACACACACTTAACCAACTGCGCCCTTAGGTCTTTTCTGTTAGACCCTTGGGCCAGTTTCCTTTTATACTATTTTTCTAGTTTTGCTTATTAATCTTATTTGCTTATTTTAAAAGCTTATCCAGATGGCTTAATTTCAGTTTATATTTTTCTTAGCTTTTAAATAGTTTTAAGTATATTCAGCAATTTTTCTAGAATTTTTAAAATTAGTTTACTATTTTTAATATTTTATTTAGTTTAAAACTGTTTTTAATTCATATTAAACAAAATAAAAATCAAAAAAATATAATTCTTTTTCTGAAAATTATTTTAAGTCATTTAGGATTTATAAAAATTAAATTTGCATTAGTAGGGTTTAAATTTGATTTGCTTGCTCGTTTAGTCGCGTTATTATATTCCCGTTAACATTTTTTGCTTTAATTTTTAATTGTCTTAATTGTTACTTGCGTTTACATGTTTTTATGCGTTTTCATTAGTAAAATTAGAAACCAATTCAATTCTTTGAAATTATTCAAACACTCGATCACAAACTTAACCTCGATTTTCAATTCGCACCTCGTCGGGATACGACTCGGGGAGGTTTTGAATTTTACTTTGGATAAAAGTAATTTTCTTAAAATCTTACGGAATACTTATTACTATACTATTATTGATAAATCCTTATACTATATTTTATGTATACGTATTTGGACGAATCAGTCATTAACCGATCAAAAGCATCAATGTAAATCTGTATTACCCCCTTTTTTCCTAGTATTCTTCATAGGGTCCTCATAAGTGCTACAAAATCTCTTAAGTAATGCCTCAACATACACTTCCCAAGCCACATTTTCCTCATGAATTCTACTAAATCGTTGGTGTCAGGCTAAAGCTTTATCATACAAATGCATAATTTTACCTTCTGATCATCTTCAGCTACATCTACTTTAAAGAATTGATTGGAAATTCGATTTTAGCCATTCTACTCATTCTTGGATTATTAGTACGATTAGGAACAATAGAAGTAGAGCTGTTAAAAAAAAAGGAACAATAGAAGTAGAGGTTTCACCTGAGAGCCTTTGTATTATGCATTCAAGAAATCTTGCCCAACTGCTTGTCTAGAATTCACCATGATTATGTGTTTTTGAGTGAAAAAGATTGATAGAATTTAAGAACTTGAATAACGATTTTAATGGTGATTTGTAACGGTATTAACAGAATTTTGGGGCAGTTATAATAGTATTTGAGCACCTATCCTGGAAGGAAGGGCTCCGATACCACTTGTTACGATCAAATGCAGATTGCAATTAGTGGAATGAAGAAATGATAACAAAATACCCATAAATCTCATGCAACAAGAAACAGAGATTTAAAGATAAATTTTGATAATTGTGATAGATGAATTGAGAGAGTTTGTTACAAGAAATGTTGTAAATGAAAATGATACAATGGAATGATATTTATACTACTGTAATGATGGAAATGAAATGAAACAGATTTTCCCGCCAAAACGCCTTGTAACTGCCATTTGAATTTCTTCGTTGACTTTGACTTTAGCTGACTTTGGCTTATATCAGTGTACTCCCCTTGAAAACATTCTTGTCCTCAAGAATCTGCATTAGAAAACCAGTATGCCTTTATTATACTAAACAAACAATATAAGTAAAACTCGATGTGTACGTAGATGCAGACTCAAATGGGAAAGATAAGTGCATACACAACGTGAAAAACAGAGAATACACAACGTGAAACGGAAACAGTGAATCTATACGGATTCAGTGACCACGGCCTAATTAACGGGAAGATTACCTTTTCCTTTCTTTACCCATTCAACAAAATTGCTGAGATTTTTGCTGGAGGAATTTCCTTCTTTCACACTGTCCATCACCCTTTCTTGCAAATTCAATGCATTTTGTTTGATTTTGTCGTTCCTGAACAGCTGCTCCACTTTACTCTTGATTTCTTCTCGTGTGACAATACCGGTATCATCTTTGTTCAACCCCAGACCGGTTTTCCAGAAATCACATATGTAAGTTGCGTCAAGAAACTGATCATAAAAGTACGGCCAGCACAAAAATGGAACACCGTTGCTGACACCTTCCATGGTAGAGTTCCACCCACAGTGACTCATGAAGCACGCTACTGAGGGATGGTTTAAGACCTCTTGTTGAGGTGCCCAACTGACTATTTTCCCACGAGTGCCTATTCTGTCCATGAAGCCATTTGGGTAGATATGGTCGGTACTGCCACTCATACCTGGTCGCACAACCCACAAGAACGGCCTGTTGATAAGTTCAAGCCCTAGCGCCAGCTCCTCAAACTGGTGTTGGTTGATCATAGTGTGGCTCCCAAATGCCACGTAAATGACTGAGCAGAATGGCTGTTGATCAAGCCATGTTACGCATGAAGAATCTTCGTTCCAGAAGTGTCCTGTTTGCTTTGTTTTTCCGTTGTTTTCCAAAAGGGGGCCTATGGGCAGTATCTTTGGAAACAAGGTGAATGTCTCAGGCTCAAGCTCCACTGCTGAGTTGCAAATTATGCAGTCTGCTGCTCCAGCGGCTACCGTACCTTCAAGGCCTATGGCAAACATTTTTTTTCTTGTGACTGGGTCGCCCATACATGCCCATAAAAACTGTTTAGGGTCCATAGGTGGCATGTTTGTTGACAGCTGAACCATTTGATCGTTCACAGGTGCTCCTGAAAGAAACGTGTCAGATCTCATAAGGCTAAATTTTTAGTTGTATAAGTTAGCTTAGAAAAAAGTTAAGTGTATCTCTCCTTTCTATCTATAACTTGATTCGTCTAACAACTTTCTGGACACTCATTGAACACGGCCATAACTCCCGTCTGTCCCGCCAAAACAATGATAGTCTTAATACCCTTTATGTGCAACTTTTGAGATCCATCCCATGCAATAATCTGCAATAATGCATGTTATTTTATCATCACCTGTTTTGTTTATGTTACTTATTAGCTCTTCTAATTTGTCGGGCATGACTCTAAACATGGTTTCCGTCAACTGCCCAATGTCATTTCTGTCTTCCCATGGTTCCATCCCATCTGGAAGCGCAACCATTTGCATCATATCACTCAGATAATCTTTTTGGGAGCAGGCATTTATAACCCGTTTATGAGTGTGCTCTGTGTTCACAAACGTAACCTTGAGACCTTTTCTGGCAAAGCGCTGGGCGGCATCCATAAGAGGAATCACATGGCCTTGTGATGGAGAAGGTACTACAAGAACATGATTACTTCTCATTTTCTTTTTTCTTTATGAGGCTTTCAATATTTTGTTATGGTTCGTGTTCCTAATGGCTGGGGTTCCTTATATATGGCTAATGTGACTAGGTTAGGTGGCTCAAACCTGGGTTTGGGTCCTAAAAGGTTTAGGGTTTGCGTTGCGTGTTCATTAAGCTATCTCCTAAAATGTTAGATTTGTATCTATAGTTTTAATTTGTTTTTACTTTTTGCAAACCTTCAATTATATTCACAAGGGATCTTTTTATCTCATATCAATATCAATCTTGTTTTACTGAAAAAAATTTCTCTCTTCAAGATTACTCTTTGTTTTACCATCACACATCATTTTCATTTTTCAAAAATAGGTGGTTGCAAAATTGCCGCTTCTATCTAAAGACAAAGCAAGCCAACTAACCTAATCAATCTAATAGTACAGTTTATTGTCTCTCTTTATTTTTTTAACGGCAATTTTTGTATCTCACAAATATATATTTCACACATGCCTCCAACAAGGCTTGAACCCATAACTTTTCGGTTAGTGGGAACTCACTTACCATACACAGAATTAATGATGAAGTTAGTCGTAAAAAGATAAAACCAATATAATACTAAGGTTGAGTCTCCATATTACTCCCAACTCAGTATCTTGTTTTCAAAATCCTTGAAATAATGTAGATGCTGATTTAGTCTTTTTCCTATAGCAAGATAACAACGGGTGAGTCTATTTAGCATGTATTATCTCTATTTACATCTGATAAATATTAAGATATACTAATGTGGCATAAAATTTCATGAAAATCATCACATCTCAGTTTTGATAATTTAACTAACTATTTCTTTAATATTACGTATAGCGTTAACTTATTTTATTCCAAAATTTTTATTTTTTAAATATTTACGCTACATTTATTTGTTTGTATTATATTTCTTACTATATAATCAGGTGGTGGACAATTTTTGACCCGATCTGGAAACGAACGAAAATTAACAAGTTCGGGTTGAGTTTAATAGATTTTGGGTCGAAACGTCTGACCCGTTTATTAAATAGGTTAGATTCGGGTTGGAAATAAATTAAGTGGGTCAACCCGATAACCCTTTTAAGATTTTTTTCTTAAATTAAAAATAATATATATATTATTATTATACGTGTTAAATGGGTCAAACGAGTAGACCCGCAAACCCGTTTAACATATTAATCCTGTAATGGCCAAATGTGTATAATAAAATCGGTCCGTTAAATAAGTTAATCTGAAACATGTTTAACTTATTCAACCTGTGTAACATATTTAACCCGCCAACCCAATTATATATATGGGTTAAATGGGTCAGGTTCGGGTTATATGTAAACAGGTTAGGGTTGACATAGCTGACTAAAATATTTAAATGGGTTAGGTTCGGGTTAGGGTTTTTTGACCGGCCAACCGGCCTGTCAACCCGAATCCTACCTGAATTGCCACCTCTGCATATAATGTAAACGGACCACTTTCGTTTTTTAATTACTAAAATATTCTTTAAATTCAAATAATAAAGAATTATATGCACATTGTATTCGAAGCGAATTTGCTAAAATCTAACCGGATCGAACTAAAAATGTGGTTTTTCGATTTGGATATGGTTCTGAATCGATGTGTAACATATTTAACCCGCCAACCCAATTATATATATGGGTTAAATGGGTCAGGTTCGGGTTATATGTAAACAGGTTAGGTGTAATTCAGGTCAACTCGAAAACCGAACCGAATTATTATTCGGTTTTCGGTTCGGTTAAATTTCAGTTCGGTTCAGTTCAATTTTATCAAAAAAAATAAAATTAATCGAACTAACCGAATCGATGAATATCTCTATCTCCATTACTAAATTGACCAAAACATGTTCAAGCATAATTAAACTTTATATAATTGAAATCTTAAAGTTAATATTAAAATGTTGATCGCACAATTGATTTTTTTTTATTCCACGTTTCGTCAGTACTAATATCTTCGAAAGTAGACCAAATACATTTTGGTCCCCAAGTGTAAAAAAAAACAATAGAGCTGTCAACAAAAGAAAATTAGTAATGGGGAAAATAATTAAAAAAAGACAAAAATACATAACCTTTTGATTTGATAACGTGGGAATATACCGTTAACCACTCACCTTTTTGTGTTGTTGGGAGGTTTTCATTATTGCTGATATTATTTGTCATTTCTGTTAGTTATCATTCATGGCGTATTTTAAGATGTATTAAATTGGTTTTAAAAATATATCTTTAAAGTTTGACACCCTCGTTATAGTTTACAATAAAAAGATTATTAAAATTAGCATAAAGTTTTTATGATTATTTTATCTATTTTAGAAATATAATTTAAATATTATTGGTGTGGTATGCATGGACAATTTTAAAAGGATTAGGTGAGCATATTAGTTTTGTATTGGATTTGTAAAATCATAAATTGATACGAATTTCATATTATATTGCAACACCTGTACTATTTAAAAAAATCACATGCACTTTTGTTGGATAACTCGATGTCACTGGTTGTTTATGTCCAAGAAGCTTTAAAATATTTATACAAATCATTTCTTTTTTGGTGTAAACGAGAGAGGTGTAAACGAGCCAAGTTTCTCGTGAGCTAATAGAGCCCGACTCGCTAGAAGCTTGACTCGAGCTTGAGCTTAACGAGCTCAAGCTTAACATGCATGAGTCTAGTTTGATAAACGAGCTCTAGTACTAACTTCAATCATTTAGCTTGATTAGGCCGACGAGCCTAGCTAAAAGAGTTTTACATGTATAATAAATATGGAGTATGTTAAAAATAATTGGCCAAAACACATATTAGTACACTCAACTTGGCATACTAGATCATCTAATACCCTGAATTTATAAAGGTGCAAAATAGTACCTTGAATTTGACAAAATAGAATTTCTACAACTTTATACTAATTAACTGAGCAATTAATTATATTTATCTTTTTAAAAATTAATTTAGTAAAGTCTTTTGTAATAAATAATTTATAATTAAACTTTGGCTAGGTAAATGATATTTTTTTTCTAGATTATAATTATTTTCATTTCTTAAAAATTAATATAGTATTTGAATTGATTATTTACGATATAAAGAATACAAGGTAGCATCTATTTTTATGATATTTTTATGCACTATGCTTAATATGTTTATATTATATTATTAAATGTTTGTTTCAAATAATTTTTAGTTCAAGTGATAACTAAATATATAAGAATTTTTGTAAACATTCAATTAAACATATGCATGTGAAGAAATATATAGTTAAATTTCATGGTCTCAAAAGTATATAAAACAAACACTTAAGAATATAATACGGATACCTATACACCAATAGTGCGGAAAATTCATTTTCCGTGAAATATTATTTCAAATATATATTTATTCTCCATAAAAATAATAATTTATTAATTAAAATAAAAATGAAATTTACTAAGGGTGTGTTTGTTTCATTAAGATGTTTTGGGTCCGAATGTGATTACCACATCTTACTAGTAAGAGGTGGTTATAATGTCTGAATTTGAATAGAATAATATTGTTTGTTTTTCTATAATTTTCTGAATGATCATAATTGTCCGTTTTTAAGTATATAACCATTACAATACGTTAAATAAATTGCTTGAATGTAACATTGAAGATGGATAGTTGGAAAAAAATCAAATTTGAATTTCACAATAGCACGGTTTCGTTTCACTCCTCTCAACAAACGTGTTACAATTATCTATTTAATTTGTCGATTTCGCGAAACCTAGCTTGGCGCACACAAAATCGAGTATTATACGAAATTCGATGTTTTGGCTTGCGTTTTATACTTGGGCCAACTAACTACACATGTTGTCTTAAAAGTGAAATTTGACCCAACCTAACCCAAACTAATTGACCTACCTTAAACCTAAATATATATAACATATTACGAGTTAAGATCAATGTAGATCCAACATTTGTCATAGACCCAATGAACCAATTCTGGCCACTCATTTTTTCATCAAAAATAAAAAAACTCATTTTCGACATCTTTTTTAAAAATAAAATATCTTACAAACGGTAAATCGTCACACGACAAAAAATACACCATCGCGACGAGTATTTTTTTATCTTTCAGTAGACGGGTGACACGATATACTTTCGAAGAACTTTTTTTCGATTTTTTTTTCAGTCACGAATTGCGAAAATCATATATGATTCGTATAACGAATCATATATGATTCGTATAACGGATCATATATGATTTCATAAAATCATATATGATTTGTGATTCCGACAAACTTTTTTCAATTTTGTTTCAGTCACGAATTACGAAAATCATATATGATTCGTATGACGAATCATATATGATTCGTACAACGAATCATATATGATTTCATAAAATCATATATGATTTCATAAATCATATATGATTCGTTATACGAATCATATATGATTTTCGCAATTCGTGACTGAAAAAAAAAATCGAAAAAAAGTTCCTCGAAAGTATATCGTGTCACCCGTCTACTGAAAGATAAAAAAATACTCGTCGCGATGGTGTATTTTTTGTCGTGTGACGATTTACCGTTTGTAAGATATTTAATTTTTAAAAAAGAGGTGGAAAGTGGGTTTTTTTATTTTTGATGAAAAAATGAGTGGCTATGATTGGTTCATTGGGTCTATGACAAATGTTGGGTCTATATTGAACTTTTGGCAACATATTACTAATATACACAATCACCGACTAATCCACTGTCGTTTTGACAGTGGGCCACGGCGCTACAGTATCGGGCTCCCATTTTGGGCCAGCCCGATTTTGTTGTTTTTTTTTTTTTTTTTTAAATTTGTATGCACAAAGTAGGAGGAAAAAAAATATTACAAAAGTTTCGATTTATTCAGATAAAAAAAATACCCGCGGAAACATCTTCGATACCTAATAACTTTAAAATAATCGATATGGTCACAAACGTACAACCCATTATATTAAAAAAAACCCATATAGCAAAAAAAAAACAACAACACTTTAAACATGAGGCCCAACACATAAGCCATATAAAAAAAATGTTACTAATACACACATTTGTCGACAAACTAGCCTAAAATTAGCATAAAATGTGGCCCAAAATCTGGCCCAGAGTAAAAAAAAAAATACAAAACGGTCCCTCAACTTTTAACTATTTACGATTTTCTTACACAAAAATCCCGTAAAAAATTAACAAAAAAAACACGTCAAGTTTTTATTGTTCACAACTTTTTTACATTCATCGGCCCAAAAAAACAAAATATCGAACCGTCCCAAAAAAAAAATATTCGGGAAAAATTTAACCCGTCCCAACACAATTTTTTTTTTCCCCGAATCATACAAAAAAAGAAAATATTAAAAATTAGCCCCGCCATAACGCATCGCCAAAAAAAACCCCCGAAACGTAAAAAAAAAATTTATTCAGGAAAAAATTAGCACCGCCGCAACGCGCGGGTTCTTTTGCTTGTTATATCGTATTCTCTCTCTTCACTAACAAAACCGGACGCCACCATATTTCTTATTTTGATTGTCACTGTATCTTTCATCTAATCAAACAACGGTCTCTTTGTTATTTCCTTTTGTAATGCTCGCTAAACACAAGAAGAAACACAAACCAAACGAACCCTTTAATCTCACTTTTCGTTTTTTTTCTTCAATATTTCAAGACGAGATAGATGTTTTTGTTCTTTCAAAGATTGATGATGGGTTTGTATTAAAGATCTCTATCTTTCTTTGTTCTCGAGTGGGATTTGTAAGACCTAAAGTCCATGTCTAATCGAAGTAAGATGAAAGAAAAACAAACAGAGTTTATGTCTAACCGTATCTGACCGTTTAGACGTCAGAGACGGTCAGACGTTTTTATGCAAAAACAAACACAGCCTAAATTTTCAAAAAAAAAAAATGATTAATTATCATAAATTTAACTACAAATCATTTATATTATATTAGGCCATATTAAATTTATTTTTTAGCATAAATTAAAAAACTAATAAATTATTTTATTTAGTATAAGGGTAGTAGTAATTCTAATTTGCCGTACTATCCTGTACTTTTAATAATTTAGGGTACTAAATGATCCAGTTTGTCAAGTTTAGAGTATTAATATGTGTCTTGACCTAACCTTTTATATATATAATAAAATAAGTACATCATTTCTGAGTGATTCTGATAATATAATCTTATGAAAAAAATTGAACAAATTAGGTTGCTTGATTTTGACACATTAGCAAAATTGTGCGATCTAATTGGTAAGGCTGGACGGAGTGGGAGTAAACTCACCTAGGTGAGTTTACCACTCACGCGTGAGTGCCACTCCGGTGGTAAAACTCATCTAGGTGAGTTCCATTTCCATGGTGAGTTTCGTATGAATTTGGTGCACACTATGTGGTAAACTCACGAGTTTGATAAATGGTGGGCCCCTCTCTTTATATATATTGTATTTTAATTAGCTGTGACTCTATGTGGTTATATAGTGGGGTATATTTTATATTAAGTGGATATTTTAATGAAATGTGAGTTTTAGTGGTAAGGTGAGTTCTTATTACGGTTGAAATGTGAGTTGTAAGATGAGTTTTATTTGGAGAGAGAAAGCTGATGTGGCGCTGATATGTCAGGTGGGTTTACCACCACCACTCCATCCAGCCTAAATAAAAAGGAAAAATTGAATCAATTTTAATCAAAGCTTGACAAAATTGGAGTTTGATTGAGAAAGACATAAAAATATAAATGCCAAACTTATGAAGACAAAAACTTAAAACAAGATAATTAATAAAACTTTAGTGGTTGAATTTTAAATAAATTATATGGAGTTAACTGTAAATTTATAGTTTTTCATATTTTTTAATAGCTTTAAAAAATAAACAAATACCTCTTTATACTTTAAAAATACAACATATATAACATTATTTAAAATTTATTTGAGGATATCCGAAAAACCATATTAAACTCGCATATTGTATATAACATGATATTAATAGGTGAATTAAAACAACATCAACCTCAACACTCATGTCATTTAAACCAAGTTAAACCTTTTATCAAAAATATTTACAAAATATTAATTGATATTAAATTATTCCACCCCACAAGACCTAAACACACCTCCGCCCCTAACCCCCCCAACCCCCCCCCCCCATAAACCCCCCACCTCACCCCCCACTATCCCCCTCACAACCAATCACAACCAACAACCACCCTCCGATCCCAAAAAAAACACGATACCCCCCCACATCCACCCACAAAATCAATACAACCCACATCCCCAACACCCCCCACCCCCCCCCCCTCCCCCAAAGAACACATCCCTACGCTCACAACCCACACCCCACCCTAAATCAAACCACAATAAAACAAGCACAATATAACACAAGAAAAATTTTATATGTCCGTATATTAAATTAAAATAAATTTGATTTATGTGTAAGCCCCGTGCGTACACTAATAATCCTTTGCCGATATTATTGACAATTATCATCCTTAAAACATGTAAAATAATTACAGCGTAATTATCAACAACATGAAATTAAGCACACTTACAACAAAATTTTGAGGATGATATTGTTAACTGGATATCTTCTTTCGCTAAAAAAAATCAGGCATGGGTATTGTTGCTAAAGTTGTGTTGGCGGCACCCACATATTTCATTTGGCAAGAGTGAAACTCAAGATTATTCAAGAAAAAGAAAAGATCGCAAGCACAAATGGAGGACCTCATTTTAACTACTGTTCGATTGAAACTTCTTACTTTCTGATTCAAAAAATCGAGCAGAATGGAAGCATTGCTTACAACTTGGAATGTGCCTAAGTTTCTTCTTATTACGCACATAATATGTTCTAGGCCTAGTCATTTTTTCCTTATTGTTTTATTTACTTTGGCTATGCTTAGTGTGATTGGAATGTCAAACTTTTTTTGTTTTGGTTTGAATCAAAAGTGGTGCGTATGTTTGTACAAGTTAATATGATGCTTTTACCATAGTACAAGAACTTTATTGTTTTTAAGTAATATATTTTACCAGGGTAAAAACCCTTTACCCAAAAAAAAAAAAACAAAAAAAGTAGATTGGATCCCTGGGCACTAACCTATGAATCTAATATTTCAACCAATATCTCAAGATGAACACTTGTTTTAACTTCTAAAATGCAAACACACTTACTGTTTTGATGGATTCCTTGATTGCTAGTCACTTTCCACAATAAGAGACGATCACACAATAATGAAGAGATTTGCAACTAGGTCAAAATTTAACCGAAGACCATTTCATTTCCCTTATAAAAGGGTTGGTTGTTATCTCTTCCTGATTTAAATTGAAAGATATGATCTTATCTTTTACGTTAACATTAGTAAACTGAAAGGACTAACTTTGCAACACATTTAATCATTTTCATCCTCGATAAGTCACACTTTTAGTTAGTTTACCAAGTTCTCATTTCGTGAATCTTTGTCATGATATATATACGACATATATATAATTAAAAGTAATATAATGACACAAGTACAAACAATGTGGGAGGTTTCCATCACAACTGGTAATCATATAATGATCATATATTGTACCACATCTTAAGTATAAGTTTGTAGATTGTCATTTTCAGGTGCCTTGTCATTCCAATCCTTTATCCAGTTAATGAATTTGTGGAGGTTTTCGTTTGAGGAATTTCCTTCTCGCACGCTGTTCACCACTTTTTCTTGCAAATGCAATGCACTTTGTTTAACTATGTTGTTGTTGAGCAGCTGCTCAACTTTACTCTGGATTTCTCCTCGTGTGACAATGCCAGTATCATCTTTGTTCAACGCCATGCCGGTTTTCCATATATCACATGTTGGGATTTATCAAATCTAGCTAACCAATTTAGCTACTTGTGCGTAGTGGATGGATCTAGTTATGGCAAGTAGGTTAACACATATTAAATAAGAAAAGCATACCTTTTGTGATTATTCTTGAATACAATAAGCGTCTAAAACAAACGCCTCTACGGTTGCTCACACAAACACGTCAAGCAAGTATGTAAGAATTTGCTAGTTTTCTCTTCACGATCAAGCACCAAGTGTAATATCAAAACGAATTGCACGCCTTGCGTTCCCTTTTGAAGTCGAACCAATTAACAAACCCTAATTAGGGTTTATATGAATAAAACCCTAATTCGTCACCTTTGAGGAATCACCAATTAACCACCACGTGTACCTTGAATTAGTCAAGCAAGGAGATCAAGTAAAAGTGGAAAACCAAAAACCTAAAAGGTTGTTTGGTTGAATTCGGTTGTAGGAGAGAAAACCCAAATTCCTATAGGGAATTCGGTTAGGGTTTTAGGAGAGGGAGAGAGCACCAAAACTTTAGGTGTTTAGAGAATGGATGAATTGAAGAATGAAGGATATGGGGTGTGTTTATATAGGCACCCCAATACCTAAAACTTGTAGAAAAAGATTAGTATAATTCTCATAATTAAAACCAAATCTTTTTCCTTCCTTTTTTTTTCTCCCAACCGGCCACAAACACCCCCTCTACACCCTTGATGATTTTCGACCAAACAAGGAAATCCACAAGGTTCGGGTTTTATCCAGTTTAGTCCCTTGGTTCTATATTTAGAATATATTACATAATTAATTAAACAAGTAATTAATTAAATAACTATTTAAATATAAATCATAAAGTAAACCATACTCTCCGTATTTAACGTGTGTGCCCCCAATAGGCTCACGTATTTCTAACGTATAACTTGCGGAATCGACTACTATATTCCAACAGCTCCCACTTAGGAGGCGGAGTAGCAGGCTTACAGATATACATACTGATAATTGGCAATGTCTGGCAAACACACACAATTACCTTTAGATTAGAAATACTTGAGATAAAAGTTTCAAGAATAATCTCAACTTTCAATGGTTATGTATTATCTTGCTATAATCATCCCTTTGTTTAGATACCGTTAAACCATGAATATGGATCCTAACTCATTCCAAATAGTTTAACATTTTAGTTTCTCGTTATAGAAATAATTCAGATAGTCCAAATGTAATCAAGAATCATCATGGATTACTTTTTAGGAACGGCCATTCATTTATCTGATTAAATCTGGAGAAGGGCCCAATGGTATCATTTTGCACATACAATGTGGAGGAACAAATCCTTTATTGACTACAAGTGTTGTGGATGCTGCTTCACATACACTTTGAAAAATAGCTTTTATAACTACCATTATTACAGGACAGCGTTTGGCTATAATTACAAAAAGTAATATCCACACATACGGAACTTGTTTGTATCTCAAGTCTAAGGATAATTATTTAACCATCTTCGATATTTACTTATGACAAGGATCCAAAAGTAAATTTTGAAAGTTGGGGTATCCAATATGCATCCTTGTGAATACATATGAGTTTGGCGGAAACAATCCATATATTCAAAGAATATAACCAACACTCACATTTGCCTTACATAACAATATTCTCATATTGTTAACCGACAATGGACATATTTAGAATCATAAATTATTCATGGAATAAACATGCAAAAATGGAATAACAATAATTATGTGTATGAAAAACAAATTACAAGCATCTTTATTCATCAAAATAAAAATTGTCTTATAATTCCAAATTATCCAAATACTAATTAAACACAAATTTACATGAGACTACTAGCGGGTATCAAACCAAATTTCCTAGTCAATTCAGAATGCTTAGGAAATGCCAAAGCCTTTGTGAAATGGTCAGCTAGATTGTCATTTGTGAACTTTTGTGCGAAAATGTCATGCACCTTTAGTGACTCCATGATCATTTGCTATTGCTATGGCTCCAGTATTTTCACAATACATTGTTATGGGTTCTTCAATTGTGGGAACAACATTGAGCCCAAAAATGAATTTGCGAATCCATACAGCCTCTTTCCATGCGTCAAAAGTAGCGATATATTCAGCATCTGTAGATGAAGTTGCAAAAATACTCTGCTTTGTGCTTTTCCAATCAATAGCACCTCCATTTAAAATGAATATATATCTAGTTTGAGACTTCAAGTCATCAGCATCCGTCAGATATCCAGCATCAGTGTAGCAAGAAACCTTGAGCTCTTGTTTCATATCACCTCTATAAACCAGAAACATATCCTTAGTGTTCCGCAGATACTTAAGAATATTTGTAACAGTAGTCCAGTGAAGTTCACCAGGATTCTGTTGAAATCGGCTGGTTATGTTCTGAGCGAACGCAACATCAGGACGAGTACATCTTACAACATACATGATTGAACCAACAGCCAAAGCGTATGGAATATTGCTCATGCATCGCATTTCAGCTGGTGTCGAGGCACCATCTGACTTACTTAATTTCAGCTTTTATTGCATTGGGATAGTTCCACGTTTGAAATTCTCCATGGGTTTGAGTGAAGCCCTTTGCTACGGGATGAGACTTAAAGGTGTGTACTGCACCATCCATGTCTGTCTTTTTCTTGAAGACCCATTTGTGACCAACGGTTTTAACGTTAGGAAGAAGTTCTACGAGCTCCCAAACATTGTTGTCTTTCATGGATTGCATTTTCACATTCATAGCAGCTAGCCATTTTTCGGATTCAGGATCCTTTAATGCAGCTTTATAGTTGGCGGGTTCAACGTGATCCCCCAACTCGTGTTCCTCAGCATCGATGTACAAACACAATCGATCTCTGGGATGACGTGTCCTTGTGGACCTACAAATGGGATTTATGATGTAGGGTAAAAAACGGGATAACTAATTGAATCTGTTGATTCTATGAATACCCAGAAACAATTCTTCTAATTATCGTTGATTCGAGAGGAATACCGATAGTTAGGCAAATTCTTGACAAACTGCCAAAAATAAACTTTTCATATTTTTTGGAACTGAATAGCCAGATGCATAGTACATTGGTTAAATAGGAAAATGAAACTGAAACGGGCCCTAAAAGACAAACGGGCCGAAAGTTAAGCCAAAAACAAAAGTTCCAAATTCTAAAAAAAACACGAAAATGTAAATAACTCCTAAAATATGATGATTCAAGGCTCGAAACTCCCGTAACCCAACTATGTTTGGTTACCACGGCGATCTCCTCGTTCCAAGCTTCGAAACGGCTGGTCTTGGGCCTGAAACGGATCATCTGAGCCCAAGTTATGACCTTTTAAAAAAAGGGCCTTTCTTCACACGATCTTGGGCTTCCAGAAATAAAATAGCCCGTTCTTCAATACTTGGGCCTGCATCATTCTCCCCTGGATAGACAAAATTCGCCCTCGAATTCACAACAGGATCATCATCAGATGAATCACCGTGATAAGGCAACAAGTGCTTCACATTAAAGACATCAGAACAACGAATATGGCTTGGTAACTTCAAACGGTAAGCATTGGAGTTAATTTTCTCGACAATTTCTAGCGGGCCAATCTTCTTAGCTGATAATTTATTATACTCACCTAAGGGGATTTTCTATCCTTGTTATGGGGGATGAATGGATGTGGGCTGGGTGGCGGGGGGGGGTGGGGTAGGGTGACACTCTCACACACACGAGCAGACAATAGAGTGAGAGCGTGATCGAATGTAATGTGTGTGGGGGGGGGGGTGAGGTAGGGGGGGGGGGGGGTCTGTAAAATATCGATGGATATCTGAGATGGAGGGTGTGGAGAATTTTTTCGGCACACACACAGTGAGACTGCACACACACACACAAATATCACAAAAATATTAAAATGAAGATAGAGACACAATATCATAGACACACACACACGTTATGTGGGAGTTGTGTGGTATGGTGTGGGGTTTGTGGTACACACACAATATTATTGCGCGGGGGGGGAATATTTCTCCTGTGATTTTAATAGTTGTGTGTGAGAGTGAGAGTGTTCTATCTCTATATGGGGGAGGGGTGGGCGAACATGGGAGGTAAAATTAATAATGTGGGATGTGGGGGGAAGTTTAAGGAGGTGGGGGTTAATGAGTATCAGAAGTTGGAGTGATATGTATATTGAATTTTTAAATTTGGTAGGGTGTTGTGGTGGTTGTATATGATTGAATGGTGAGAAAAATGTATTGAAGGGTTATATTTAAATAATATTTATAGAATTTTTGTGTGGGATTTTGGGAGGTGTGGAGGGGGGAATTATAATTGAGAATTTTGTTTTAATTTTATATAGGGTAATGTGAGTCACCTCTACGATCAGAAACGTAAGTGATTTTATGGTCTTCCTGAGTTGGTTTCTACTTCTTTTTGATACACTTTAAATGTCTCAAACACTTCATGCTTATGTTTCAGCAAGTATACATAACCATACCGACTAAAGTCGTCAGTAAAAGTGACGAAGTAGTTAGCTCTTTGTCAAAACAAAAAAAAAAATCATAAAAATGGAAAAAGTTTTGAAAAATGGGAAAATAGGGTGTTTTAAAACTTGTGATTTCTTAGGTCTCCCCACAAAAGAATTTGCTACTTTTCAAAGGATTAGTTTGGGAAGTTTTGAGGTATTTGGTTTTAGGGCATATAACATTGCGTGAGGACACGGCAAATACTTAGTTTGAGGAATTTTGATATGTGAGAAATCACATATCCTTTTCAAGTCAAAAGTGACCTTTAAATGATCAAAATGTGCAAAAATATGCGTGTATTTGTGTATTTTGTTGTTTGTGAATGTGTAGGTACGGATATTGCAAAAATTACAAGCAAATGGTCAAAACCAGACAAACGCGAACACGGGAACGGATAGAGTGCACAAGAGCCGGAAGTTTCTAGCAAAAGGTCAACAAAGTCAACCTTGGTCAACAATGGTCAACCCACAAAATGACAAAACCCTTAAAACCCTAAAACAGCCCCTATTGTTTTACATATAACAAAAATGGTACTTGAATGAATAACACCGTTAGTCCATTTAATATAAAAGGCTAACGGTTGTTATCTTTTTAATTATAACCCAAAACTCATCCTTACCTCGGGTCAAACAAACGTTATAAACGGTTAAAAAGGGCGCGAAGTGAATTTACTATTTATCTTCGTCCCAATTAAATTACCCTGCTTAATCAAAAGGTTAAATCCCACCCCCTTCTTAATCCAACATGGCCTTAAAGATCCTTAGTACTATGTGCCAGCTTGGCAACAATTACATCATCAAAGAGCTTTGATTGGTTAAGATATTCAAAGGGAATGACACGCGGGATTCAAAACAAACACACCTCTTGATGGAATTTTACACTAAAATCAATGCAAAAGAAGCACACCACTCCAAAGAAGTAGGATTGCCAGCCGTGTGCTCCAATTTGATCTAATGGCTATGAAAAGGACCCAATCATTTCAAGAGATTCAAAGGCTGAGATCAAGACCAAGGGGAGCATGTGCAGAGGCCTAGAAGCATCTATCTCTGGCTATAAATACAAGTCCATCCTCACTCACATAGACAGTTTTTTTTGCTAGCTTAAGATAGGAGTAGTATAAAAATAGCTTTAGCTTATTGTAATTTTCTAGCTTATTGTCATTTAAGTCTTTGTAATTTTCATTTAAAAGCCTTGTAATCTGTTTTCATTAATAAAATTTGTAGTTCACTTTTAAAACTTGTGTTTGATTCTGTTTTACTTTATAAGCAATATGGTTTAATAAAGCTCAAAAGGCTCTTAATAAGCTCTTAATTCACTACTCAAGCTAGTAATCACTTAGTTAAGCTCTCAAAAGCTTAACTAAGCTTAATTAAACTTAAATCCTCCCTTAAAAGTACCTCAGCTTGTTATTGGAAGGGAAGTCAGTAATGGAAGGACTTCCAGGACCTCACCAGCTTATCATAAGATAAGCTGGAGCTTGTTGATAGCTCATAAGAGCATTTTGATAAGCCTTGTTTAGAGCAAAGGCTCTTGTAAGTTCTCAATTCTTTTTTGTAGCTTAATTTTGAATTTCAGCCTATCATTGCTTATTGCTTGCTTATTCCTGTTTAGATTAGCTTATTGATGCTTAATGTAGTTATTAGATACTTATTATGTTTGATTGTTAGTATAGAATCTTAGTTTCATATAATAGTTATTTAAACAGTTGAAAAACCAAAAATATTAGTTTAGCTTTTAGCTTATTGTTCTGGCTTATTAGTTTGCTTAAATCTGCTCATTAGGATTATCATTAGCTTATTACTATTTGGTATTACTAGTTTGTGCATTGAATCTTAAAGATATAAGCTGAAAAATGAACTGTATTTATTTAAAGGGGTGTTTGGGTCAAGGCAGTACTAAATTGAGTTAGTACTGCCAAGTTTCTTTTGGTCCTTTATTTTTACTCAAATCATCATTTTAAGGTTTATATTGAAAGGATTTAAGGTCACTATTAGGTGTAATTAGTTTTAAGCAAACTCATTTAGTAGTAACTAGAATCTGTTAGGTTTAGTTCAGTTTCATAAGCAATTTAAGCTCAAGTTGGTTCTAGCTGAAGTTATCACTCATTGTGCATTTAGTTTATTGTTTTAAAGTTGTAGAAACTGAATCCTTAAGCCTGCATCAAGTTGTTTTGAGTTTTGACTAAAATGTATGTCAATTGCATCAGTAGTTGAAAACAGTCAATAGTCCTTTTTAAATCTTAATTTTCAGATGGTTAATTTAGCCCTTAGGTTTTTATTTTTAGAATATAAATAGATTATAGAGTAGTTTACATCTTTTTGAATTTACTTTTTAAAAATAAGCTTGTCTAGTTGTCTGTTTTTGAGCTTAAAATAGGCATTTTGTCTTTTAAACACTCAGCATATACTGAGTAAATAAGCAATTTTCAACTGGCTTTTTCATTAAGCATTTTCTTTTCAAAATAGTTTTTAAAACATGTTTCTAGTAGCTTATAGGCCAGGCTTTAAGTAGATATAAGTTAGATTGCCATAAGGATCTGTTTGCTTATTGCAAAATAAGCTCAAAGTTAGCCATTTGGCCTGTTTGGTATGCAGTTTTCTTATAAGTGCTTATTTGAATTCCTTAGCTTATGACTTGCTTATTTCTAGTTAAATTTAGCTTATTAGGTCAGTTTTAGCCTAATAATAGCTTATCCAGTCCTTGTTTTAGCTTATTTTAGTTTTTAGTTTATTAAGTTTTGTAAAAAGTAAAAAAGTAGTTAAGTACTTCCTGTCTATTTTAAGCTCATTTAATGGATTATTGATTAGCTTTTAGAAAAGTTGTTTTCACAAAAACAGCTTATTATAAGCTGTTTTACAACTTTGCTTTTTAGGTTTTTAGCAAAAAATAAAAAAAAAGGAAAGAGGGGAAATTGTAGGTGAGCAAGGCTCGAACCCACAATCTCAACCCTCCTCAACCTTTATAAACGACTCAACACACACACCTCTCACCAACGTGCCCTTGGGACTTTTACGTCCAAGTTTGCAAACACAATTGTTTCACCACCTTTTTGAGTTTTTTTTTCATAAGCACTTCGAGTGCTTATTTCTTTTTTCATGGCTTATTCTTTTTAGCTTATTCATAGGACTTATTTTTCATACAATCCTTATAACTTTAGTGATTTTTAAGAATTTTCTTAGAATTTTTAGTCAAAGTTTTATATTTTTCGTGAATTAATTTTGTTAAAAACTTTAAAAAATCATAAAAAATAGAAAAATAATCAAAAAAATAATTTTCTTTTTTATAAAATTTTCTTTTATCATATTCTAGGCTTAGGTTGAAATTTACTTCCGTAGGGTTAATATTTTGAAAGTTTAATTTTTAAAGAACGGGATTCGATCCTCTTTCTCGTTTTCTTCGTTTTTAAGCTTTAATCACTTTCGTTTTAGAATTTCCTTAGTTTTTTACTTTTAAATAGTCATTTAGGATTATAAAAAGTTTAGAAAAGTATTTAGGGTTTAATTTTAGTGTTCTAGCTTATTTGTCGTGTTTACTTTATTTCCCGTTATCGTTTTTTCGTAGTTAGATTTAATTGTGCCTTTATTTGCTCACTATTAGGATTTTAGAAAACAAATCATCTTCGAACCAATTCAAGTCATTGTCCAAATAACAAACGAGGTCTCAATTTCATAAGTCTTTGGGAAAACGACCCGGTAATCACTTACCGGTTAAACGTGTAGTATTTTTGTAAGATTTTTCCTACTACCTTTGTCCTCAAGGGTAGTTTTGGAATTTTCTATACTTTATATTATTATACATATTAAAACTGTACATCAACCCCAAAGGAGGGAAAATCATAGGAAAAGGTACCATTAAAACTGGTAATCTAGATTTTGAAAATGTGTATTTTATGAGAGAGTTAAAGTTTAATCTCTTTAGTGTCTCACAAATATGTGATAAAAAGAATAGTGTTCTTTTTAATGACACTAAATGTATTGTTTTATCTCTAAACTTTAAGTTAATTGATGAAAGTCAAGTCTTACTTAGAGTTCCTAGAAAGAACAATATGTATAGTGTGGATTTAAAGAACATAGTTCCTAAAAGAGGTTTAACTTGCCTTTTTGGAAAATCCACATCTGATGAATCTAAACTTTGGAATAGAAGGCTAGGTCACTTAAATTTTAAAACCATGAATAAATTGGTTAAAGAAAATCTTGTAAGAGGTTTACCCTCCAAACTTTTTGAAAATGATCAAACGTGTGTTGCTTGTCAAAAGAGAAAGCAACACAGAGCCTCTTGTAAGTCTAAAACAGAGAACTCAATCAATCTTCCTTTACATTTATTGCATATGGACTTGTTTGGTCCAACATTTGTAAAAAGTATTATAAAGAAAATGTATTGCCTAGTTGTCACAGCTGATTATAGTAGGTTTACATGGGTTTTCTTTTTGGCTACTAAGGATGAGACTAGTGGCATTCTTAAGTCCTTTATAACTAGGATAGAAAATCTTGTAGATCACAAGGTTAAGGTGATTAGATGTGATAATAGGACTGAGTTCAAAAACCAAAGGAGATGAATATCAGTTTTGTGAGATGAGGGTATTTTGGGAATATAAGGTGTAGCTAGAAACTCCTCAATAAAATAGTGTTGCTAGAGAGGTAGGAATAATGACACTAGTAGAGGCTGCTAGACTGTGAGCTATTCTAAGTTGTCAACTACTTGTTTGGGCAGAAGCAGTTATACTACGTGATTGATATGTGCATAATAGAGTGTTAGTAGTTAGCCTCATAAACCAAGACTGTTAATACTAATCTAAGAACTTACTTGATGAGAGCGGAAAGAGGATTATTTTAGTGAGAGAATATGATTGGTGAACATTTAGAGAGAGAAAGTAAGATTAGATAGAACATGTATTATGTGTGAAAAATGACAACCCAACCGCCTCTCTAGGCATGGAGTGGTGTTATTTATTACTACTATTTTAGCTGGCCATGGGAAGCTTTGTTGGGCTTTCCATGGGCCTTTTCGCCCTATTAGATTATTAATACATTATATTGACTAACTACGGGATTGGACTAACTTTATTGGAAGTAACGATACATTTTTTTGTTTTTAAACATTCTCCCTTATGGGGAGGTCACTCCACTTTATAAAGACTTATCCTAGCATTACTATGCTTTACTTTAGTCTTGAGCTCGTAGTCTTAGTTCAATCACTAACTTGTGAGTTGATTGTAGTGTACATTAGACTTTGGGTACTTGAAGATTGTTCCTTAGCTTGTCTTGATGTGATATTGAAATCCCTTGAGGATCATCTCACCAAGTATAATCTCATTTTGCCATCTTGTAAACTTTGCCATCTTGTCAATCTTGTGACTTTTGGACCGACATGCTCATACTGTTCTTGATGTTTGAAAGCGAGTGTAACAATCTTTCTTGATATTCTTTAACTTTAACACTTTGTCACTTCGAGAAAGACGTTCGGTATCAGAGTGACGGAAACTTCTTTGAAATTCTTTGTCTTTAATACTTCGTCACTTCAAGAAAGACGTACGACATCAGAGTAGCGGAAGTCTTGAAACATGTACTTGAGCTTTCATGGTATCTTTATAAATGTAGGTCGAGTATGAGCATGCGGCTATGAATCTTGTGAGCCAGCTGGAACCAGGTACCTCCATGACCATCTTTATATATTCCTGAAATAAAACAGTTAGCAATAAAGCGGGGGGACGAATATGGCTTTGTCATTCGCCCGTGTTTGGTTGGAGTAACCTTCGAATCCGTGAGGATCGACCCTCGTGATCAGATAGTTCAATTTTAAGAAGAATCTTCTTGACAGGATTTCCAGCTGTAGTATTGAATCTTTCTAACACATATGTATTAGATTCATCGTACTCAGCATGTTCTCATTATCGGAACGTCTCAAAGCAGACAGCACGATAAGAGTGAACCAGTGAGTTACTGTCTCACTGATTAAATAAAAGATTGATTTGAAAATCAATCGACGTATCACTTGCTAAAGTGGTTTTGTGACACATCGAGAGTTTTAAGCAATTCAAAATTCATTAATCGTCGATCCATAACCTGGAACAAGTTTGATTCATAAAGAATCGCACCATTGTTGCTTTCTTGTTCCTTTCCAGTTGTCATAAGTTTGATCTATAAGAATCGCACAAATCATCTACCATGAGCTTGTTTGATTTTGGCTCAAGCAGGATTTCCATCTTCACTGTGAGTACTTAAGCATCACTCGGATGTTCTGGCAAAATCATAAGGATAATGTGTAGGACTCTTAAATGGTGATCTTGTTAATTCAATTGTATGTGAGCTTAGCAAGCTATATTTGACAAGTGTTCATACATGAGATTTATAGATGATCTCTTTTGGCTCTAGACTCAATAGTGCACTTTGGTTTTAGTGATTAGAAGCTGGAGCAGACTGCCACCTTTTCAATATCAACTAACTCGGAGTGAGAAAGTTGATAGAAATGCGTGTAATCTACGTGAGAAATGAAACAAGAGTCTGTTGAGAGACCTTGAGTGGCTAGGGAGGGTTGTGCATAGCATCACTGGGTCCATGACTGTCTTTAATGTCAGAAAACAACTTAGTGTTTCCGACAGATTATGTATTGACCCGGTTTCTGCCTAAGTGTATGGAGGGCTTCTTTCTTTTCACCCTTTATCCTTACATTTCTTTTTCATTCTTCAACCCCTTCAATGCTTACCGAGACTTCATAACTAACACCTTGTTAGGTTTATTCCAGTGTTAGCTCCATCTCAGTCGGCATTATTCTCGATTCTCACTTTTTCTCCTTTTGTATCATACCTAAGGACTTCTACACTATCTAGTGGATATCCTGGTTGATCCTTCAGGTTCTGGTTGGGGAGCCATGGATTTGAGATACCTATGGGGTATACCACATTATAACTCCATAAATTTAAGTACATGGTCGGTCTTTTGGGTATTCCATCTCAATCAAAACCAAAATCATTGAAAATTTCAATCAAAGTGTTTGATATAAATATCAAAAGATTTACACTTTGAAAGTTTTTCATCATCACTAAAAGCTCCCCCTTAACATGTGCATCGTGATCGTAGTACATGCTAAGTGTGGAGTGCATTGAGTCCATTTTATATGATCACATTTCAATATAAATTAGATTCAGTTTAATCACATTTTCTCCCCTTATCCAAAATGTTAATCCCTTGATATTTTAGATATCAATTGATTAAACGTTCAAGGACAAAATGTTACACAATATATATGGAACATTTTAATGCTCCCCCTCAATATTTGAGGGTATATAAGACAGTGCTGAGTACAATGATTTGAAAAATGTTGAATTCACTAAGAAATTCTTGAAAATTTTGTACTCGAGCACTCCTTATTATCACCATTAAGTCTACACTACATATATACAAATTAACAAGTTTTAATTATTTACGAGGTTTGACCTGTTATGATGAGGACATCATATGATAAATCATATGGTCCTTTGCAGCAGCCGAAAGTCTCCCTCGTACGGTCTCCCACCAACAAATTTTTCCAGGCTCCGCATGATCCTTCTGTTCTTGAGCTGTTTATCAATCGCCTGAATCATAGCTCCTGCTCTGTCCTTGTCTACCTTTTTCCAGTACGTCTGTGGCAGATACTTCATCCTGATTCTCTTTAGAATATCATCAAGAGCAGTCCGAACATCGTTGAGAGTACCGTCACTGAATTTGTGGAGTTCATCGATACGCATCAATTTGTTCTTCTTGTCTTTATTCTGATATATAAAGCCTCTAGGATTTGGGTATGCTGAGTATGTTGGCAATCTTTTGAGATTTGATCTGTACGTGTCTGGCCTTGTGAGGTTGAGCTTCTTTTGGTAACTTTCGACACCTAACTAAAGATCTTCCACACGCCTTTGGATGACAATGCTTCTTGTAAACATTCTTAATGAAACATTCAGAGCTAGGCGTTCTTCAATAGTAAGGTTTGTCAGCTTGCCTTGAACTAGAAGTAGCAGCATGTCTTCGATATCTTGTAAGCGAAGCCTCTTGTAATCGCCTTCTTTGAATGTATACAGCTTGTCATCATTTCTTCAAACAGTGATCCAATCCAAATGCTTGTAATTATGCCATTCGACAATCTGCAGCTTTGTAAAAGCAATGATTTTGTGTTTGGAGTGGACATCACTGAGTTAGTAGATTCCCTTCGTTGACTCAATACCATAGAATCCCGGATGCTTTCGACCCCAATAAGAGATTCCTCATAGTACATATTTGTCGTAGATAACTGGCACAAGACTCCATGGTGTTTGGAACCAGGTCTTCAATCTATTTGACATGCCCATAATCTGCAGCCTTGATCTTCGTTACTAAAGTTGCATAAGTTTAGCTTGAGGTACCACCCCTTAGATACTCAAGGTCATTGTTTATGAAGTGATCAAAAGGTATAATACATCGACCTTGTGAATTGGGTATCAAAGGTAAAGGCTTGCGCGGATCATGTTGATATTGTTGGCCTTCAGGGTTATCAGTAGTTGCCTTGTAGACTTCTTTAAGAAAATATTCAAGTTCCACCAGACTCTTGCACAATCCTTTCATCAGCTTTAATGTTGGACCAGCTAATAATTCAGGAGTCAGAGTATCTACTTTGAGCCTATTCATCACAAATGCTGAGAAGTCTAGAGGAGTATCCATCAGCTCATTAAATGAGTCACGAGTATCTTCTTTCCTAGCCAGACTGCTGATCCAAGGTTGAATTAGTCCATGAGCAGCAGGCAAAGTCTTGTTCTAATCACGATCGGGAGTTGGAGGTTTTTTTGTTTCTTAAACCACTTGATAGTTCCAATTGAATGGATCTTTTGTTCTGTTTAGATAAATCTAAACAACTAGATTAGAAACCTTGTGGTATATATAAAGATTATGCGGAATTAACCTTTATATATTCAGAAGAAACAATCAAACAATGAACACAGAACTTTTACTTATATTGAACAAATCACAAAACAACTATATGTTTTGCCTAACAACTAATCTATGAATATTGATCTGCTTCTATTATCTATCAATTGATATCATCTAACTATGCCGTAAGGGTTCCTTTTATACACCAAGGAAAAACCCTAATGGGCTTACAAAACGCGTTAACAGATCATGCATATCTAATAAGCAGTACTAACTATATAACTAACAGTACTAACTATATGCTGACAGTACTAACATTGTACTAGCAGTACTAACTATATCTAACAGTACTAAGTTCTTCAACTAACGGTACTAAGTTCTTCAGCAGCATATCTTGTAGAAGCTCTTTAATTCCCAACAATCCTCCCCTAAACTTATGATTTACCTTCAAATCTTAAGTTTCTTGAATTAAAGCTTTTTGATTTTGAGAGGATTCTTTCAAACACTTTAGCTTCCTTGCAAAAATCTTCATATGCTGAAAAATCACACTAAACCTATTCTGCAATCTGAGATTTGATATACATTATAAGCTCAGATGCCATATTACTTTCTTCTTCTGCTTCAATCTTCAAGTTGATCATCTTCTTCAAGATTTCCTTCTTCAGTGGATACTTCTTGTCTACTAGCATGTTAATCTGAATTGAAGTACCATCTAAGAATAAAGAATGAACACCACTGTATTCATGTAGTTTCCACCTCAGTAATTCCCAATAGTGTTAGTTTAACCATATGTCATCTTCTTCATTTAGATCAAACATCATTTTTAGATCTCCCCATAAATCTAAATCATGATCTTCAATTGAACGATGTTTAAACCTTTCTTAAATACCAAAACTGTAGCGTTGAAATAAATCTTGTCTGTCAAGTCTTCTTAACAATGCTTGAAAATCTCTATGAAAACTTGAAGTTCCATCAGCTCTTGTAATCTTGCAAACTTTAGAATCTTTTGCTTCTGTCATACCCAGCAAAATATATTCCCAATTTACAATATTATGTTTGTTGCAGACTCAAAGTGTCATTTGATGGAATGACATAAGTTTTGGGCTTAACAAGATAATCTTATAAGCAGAAATATCTCAATGGGCTCTTGTGTATGTTCTCAACCAAGCTATTAACGGTCACACAGCGAGTACTATGTTTGAACTAGCAAGTACTAACTGATTAGTGTAGTACTGGACTTGTTGTAATTTTGAGCAATAGAACTGTTTAACACCAAACATAACATGAAGTTTGTCATACTCCTCTAATGAATCATCTTTCTACTATCCTCCCCTGTTTGACAAAATCTTCTGAAATCAAATACTCTTTTGTTGTAGAACTTGAGCTTGCTTTCCTATCTTTCTGACATGTTCTTGCAAAGACAGTGTTAAGAGTCTGAGTTATGAGTTCTTGAAAATCAATTCTATAAGTTACCAGACTGTCCTATCCTCTTTCAAGAGTATAACCGCTGAGATGATGTGATCATTGGGACTTATAGTTTTTTGGCAAAACTACTAGCATAAACTGTTTGATGATTCTTTACCAGTTGCCGTTTGCCCTGGAATAGTCAATGCTTTATTGCAGAACATGGTGCATTGAGAACCATATAGTTTTTAGCAAACTATCAGCTATCAACAGATTTGATTAGTCTTTACCAAGAACTGTTTGATCCTGGACTAGTCAACTCTTCACCATGAAGTAAGGTGAGTTAAGAACCCTATAATTTTTAGTAATTGTCAACATACGGATTGAAAGTCTTTCCACAAAACCGTTGCTAATGGACTAGCCAATTTTATGCTTGTTAAGCATGGTGATTGTTGACATTTTGTTGTGTGGTTTGTAGAACACTAACTAAAAGACAATCCATTATGTCATCAAATCCTCACTCAATCCAACTATAATTCTTTGTAGAACCTGCAAATGTTAGTCTAAAACATAGAAAAAGCAATAACAGTACTAACATAGCATCATCAAGTATAAGAGAATTAATTTCTCTTGGGAACCCAAGCCATTACTGACTTGTTTCTACCTGTTGGATCAACATAGTCAAATTGCTTACAAACACAAAATCCAGTATTCTTGTAGACATGATTTATCATTTTTACTTTAGGTCTCCATGCCCAATATGCTGTAGGTTTAACAACATTAATCCCTTGCTTCCCAACAGTATTAACAGAAATTATATTAGCAGTATTAACTTGGTTACTCAAATTTCTGTTTTTAAGTACTGTTTGTTGGTAAAAAGGTCTTCTTAATGATGAATGTGCCTTTTGAAAAACATTTGTCCTTGGTTTGACAACATTTGCAAAGGGTTTATGCACAGCAGTATTAGTTGGCCTAACAACACTAATTGGTATTAAGCCAGACTTGGTTAAAACTGCTTTTGGAGCAAAATTCCTTTTAGAATAGAGATGTTTATGAAGAATTTACCCTCATTGGGGCATTAGTCCAAAAATGGTCTACTTTACTTTGACCAGTCACACTTTTTCACTTGTTCAAAAACAGGTTTTTATGTCCATTTTTTATCATGAAAATCTCAGTCATTAATTAGAATTGGTTAAAACTCCCACACTACAAAACAAGCTTTTGGTTGTGTGTAACTGAAATCGACTCCTAATTTCTTAGCTTTGGAGTTATTCCAGCTTGTTACTGTTGTTTTCCTAGGGTTTCTGACTTACTTTCAATTGGTTGATCAGCTTGCTTAGGCTTTTGAACATTAAGGGATTCTAAGACCACAATCAGAGACCTAATCTTCAATTATTGGAGCATCTGAAGTTTTCTTTACTTCCTTAGAGACATTTTCACTAGCATTCTTAGTTACCTTAACACCATATCCTTCAAATTCAGGTTCTTTAAATTTCTCAATTCCTAAACTTGATAAATCAACACTATGAGGTGCAAACAAGCCTGTAAGTAGAGGGGGAACAATATTATATCCTAAACCCTTCTTATTATTACCAACTAATTGATTTCTAATCATTTGATCCAGACTTTTAGAGGCATTTTCATAGTTATCAATTTTAAACTGATTTTCCTCTTTTTCTTTCTTAAGTCTTTCTACCTGTTTCTCAAGACCATTAATATCTGAGTCTTTGTAAGAAGCATCTCTTTTAAGAACAGCAATCTGATCATTAAGCATACTTTCATTCTTCTTATAAAAGACCAGTCGTTCTTCTATAGAAGCTAACCCTCTTTTATAATTAGATAAATCAGATTCAGACTTTCTAACCTCTTACTCTGCTCAAATTATATACTGAGTTAGTTTTAAGATCTTCATCAATTGTTTAAGACAAGTTTTAGAGCAAGTTTGTTATTTGTACCTTCCTAATCAGTGAAAAGTCATAAGTGCAAAGGTGGTAGAAGCTCCTCTTGTGCCATATAAATCTAAACAAATCCGGTAACACATCTATAGCTAAATAGCTTTGGAGGTAGCTTCTTCTACATTTATTGTCTCCGTGAGTTGTTCTGACTTCTGTATTGTTCTCTTGAACTCTTAGGATTTCTGCACTCTTCTAGCAAAATGTCCCAAACCCTATAAATTGAATACATTCCACCTTTTTCTTGTCATAACCAGCAGTATCTCTTCCATTGATGACAATCTTTTTACCAGTTCTTTGATAAAACTTTCTTGCTTTCATGCTTAGCAATGCCAATTGCCACTTTAAATCCATTTCATCCAGATCATCCTCATGGATTTGCTCTAGGTCTTCATGAACAACTTGAGACCCATTAGGTTGAGTGGCCAGATAAGCATATACAGTGGCATCACTTAGGCAAGCAGTACTATTATTAGTGCTAGCAGTACTAACAGGAGAACTACCAGTACTAACATGAACATTAGCAATATTATCATCATTTGTACTGCTATGACCTGAGACAAAGGCCAAATTCTGCGAGCCTGAGTTTGAGCTAGAGGTTACACTTCTTTTGACTTCTGGTTCAACAATCTTAAAGTTGTTGTAAAGGTCATCGAAACTTATTGAGCCCAGATCTGACTTGTTCCTCCAGACAACAACATGCATACCCCATTCTGTAGGAAGGCTTCTCAAAAATTTAAGGTTAAGTTCCTCTGGAGTGATGATTTCACCTAAGATGGTTAACTGACTCACAATCTTTTGAAGCCTGTTAAAAATAGAGTCAAGTGACTCTGAGCTAGAAGCACTGAAGGTTTCATACATCTGCTTTAAGAGTGTCTTTTGAGTCTTTTTGGTGGCTTCATTACCACCCAAAGCTTGCTACTATGGCCTCAAATAAAGGTTTGGATCTTGTGTTTATTTGACAAGTAAGCCTGTTGCTCACTTGGAAGTGTCATCATAAGGGAATGCTTCGGGATTTAAGATCATTTCTTCTTTAGGATCTTTTTCTTCAATAGTAACTGCACCATGTATTGTTGTAGTAGAATGTACCATTTGCCTCTATAGTAGTTTGTGCTACTGGCTGGAAGAGTTCCTGCTTCTATAATCTCCCAGAGAGAATAGTCTTGAAGTTGAATGTATGATTCTATTCTGAGTCTCCATGTGTCATATTCACCTTGCTTAAGAAGTGGCAATTTTGCAAGAGAATTGTTTTGTTCAAGATCCATGGTTTTTGATCTAGGGAATGAACACAGAGATGGATCTAGTTTGTTTCTTCTTGATCAAGGTTTCAGAACACCCGCTCTGATACCACTTGTTGGTTCCAATTGAATGAATCTTTTGTTCTGTTTAGATAAATCTAAACAACTATATTAGAAACCTTGTGGTGTATATATAAAGTTATCGGGAAATTAACCTTTTATTATATTCAGAAGAACCAACACAGTGAAACAGAACTTTTTACTTATATTGAACAAATACAAAACAATCTTATTTATGTTTGCCTAACAACTAATTTATGAATATTGATCTGCTTCTATTATCTATTAATTTATATATTCTAACTATGCCGTAAGGGTTCCTTTTATACACCAAGGAAAAACCCTAATAGGCTTACAAAACGAGTTAACAGATCATGCATATCTAATAAGCAGTACTAACTATATAACTAACAGTACTAACAATATGCTGATAGTACTAACATTGTACTAGCAGTACTAACTATAACTAACAGTACTAAGTTCTTCAACTAACGGTACTAAGTTCTTCAGCAGCATATCTTGTAGAAGCTCTTTAATTTCCAACACCAATCATGATGCTGAGTGGTCTCATCAACAAGTTGATCTTCAGAAAATCCTGTATCGAACTCCTGATGTGCGGGTTCTTCTAATTCTTTGGCAGTGAGCATTGGCTCCTCTGCTTGAGCAGACTTGTCAGCAGACTTGTGATGAGATTTTGACCCTTCAGTAGACTTTCCAATTGTCTTGGACTTCTTTTCCTTTAGTGCACTCGTTGACTCTGGTTCTTTTCCAGCTCTTCTTCTCTTAGACCCCCAGTTTGATCCAGCGGAGGGTTCTTCGTCTTTATCCTCATCATCTCGACGTCTTTTAAACGAGACAGTATCTCCATATGTGTCAAGTATGAGTTTGTCACTTTCGTAGGCGTCAACCAATGCTTTGTAGAGATTCTTCTGTTCATCAGATATGTGGATTGACTTATTACTTTCCATCTTATCTATGAGAATCTTCTTCAGCTCAAGTTCAGAAAGGTTGGCGGCTACAGCATGGGATGTCTTAGATTCATTGGATGAACGAATGTTTTAGAACTTTTTTTACTTTGAGTTTTTCATTTTACTATCTTTCTCAATTTTCGGCAAAATCTTGGAGACTTGTGCCTTAACTTGTTCTTTGACTTGCTCCTTGATTATTTTCTTTATGTTGTCATCAAGTTTATTGATGAAGTCTTCATTATCGGCTTGAGCTTCATTTCTGAGTCTGTCTGACTGTAATTGAACAGCTGTTTTGACGGCTTCATTCATCTTGTTGGCAAGGTACGTGTCAACAATGCCGGGAATTGAAGAAACTGCTGCAGCAAATTGGTTCGTTTGCTTGAATTCCGAGAAGTCATTTTCCAAAGTTTTTAGTCTATGGTCAAACCCGAATAAGGAACCAAAGTTAGGAAGATCTTGTAGGGAGGAACTTGGAACAGTTGTTGGTGTGGGAACTGGTGTTTGTTGCAGATGTGTAATGAGAGGAATGGGTGGTGGAGGAAGTGTTGTTGCAGACGAAAGAGGTGTCTCAGCAATAGTAGTAACCGGAACATCTACCAGAGAAGTTGACTCAGTGTTAAGATTAAATATAGAGTCAATACCTGTATCTGGACTGGGGTTGAGCATGTTAGAAACGAAGCCAGATGACACAGAAGAACTCTGTTGTTGACCTTCAGGATTGACCGGAGTTATGATCACATGAGTGTCTTCTATTACTTGAGTAGTTTGAACGATAGTGCGTGGAGCATCTGTCATTTCAGTATCTCTTCCCTCCAGATTTACGTTCACGTCCCTGTATAATTCATTCGCTTCGTCCTCTTCATTTGTCTCTCTCCCCCCCCCCCCTTTCTTTTTTCAAAACAAATTGCCAGTTCTTCTCCCTCAAATTCGCACCATGATTTACTTCATCACTATCTTCATCATCAAGTGGATTCATATGAGAAGGTTTTGAACCCTACGATCTAAACCTTCTTTTCTTCGATTATCTTCTTACATTTTTTTTTTTCCCCCCCCCTTTGGGGGGGGTTACTTCTTGTCTTTCTTCTTGATCATGAGTGGAGAACTTGGGATGAACAAATTCATCACCATCGTTGTCTGAATCAGTCTTCTCATTATCATCATCTTGACCTTCATCATCTTGATTATCAGCATCGTCATCAACATCATCATTGTCATCATCATCATCATTGTCTTCATCATCATCATTGTCTTCATCATCATCATTGTCATCATCATCATCTTCCTCGTCACTGGACTTCCAAGAGATTTGCTCATCATCAGATTCATATGTTGGTACATCGGGAACCCCTGGTGTACCACCAGTTCCTTCATCTGCACCTGAGCCGCTGGCGTGAGAGCTGTGAGTTTGTATCAGACTTCTTTTTGTAGCCAGCTTCATTTGTTCAGCTTCTGTTAAAGCAACCTCAGACAGCACTGTTAGACCTTTAGCTTTAGACGTCTTTGCAGGTTGTTTCTTCTTGGCAGGTTTAGCCGCCTTTGCTAAAGTCTTGAGTCTTTTGCCTTTAGCAGTTGGAGGAGTCTTTGTCTTGTCAGATCCAGCTTGCTTCTTCTTGACACTTGCTTTTGTTTTAGGAGGTTCAGCTCCTGAAGCAATGGCATAGTACTCTTTGTAGGATTCGGAATCTTTGATGGCTTCATTTGTCAATTCATCAGGCAAAATGGCACCATATAGCTGTGTGTCCTCATGCCTAGAGACAACCTTTATCGTGGTGAACATTGGGTCATCCCTGGCAAAGTGCCAATTTACCCTGTTTCTTCTTGGAATTGATGAATCCTTAGTCATGAAGAAGTTGACGATGACCTTGGTGAAGCGAGGGTAGTACATCTCATTACTCCTCTTGACATTCTTGTTCTCTACTTGATAAACAAAGTCCTCCCATAGAAAAGAGTAGGTAAGTATACATTCTTCTTGTGGTGCATGCCCAAAGGATTGAGATGAGATAGTCGAAGACTGTCATATCTGGTACTTTTACCACTCAGACATTGTTGATAACCGCAGCAAATGATCTCTAGGGTTGATACAGCTTGTTGACATTGACATCGGTTATCACCTTTATCTCTCTACTATGACCAAGATTTTTGAGAAACGTAAGAATTTCATCTTCAAAGGGTGGTTCCTCGAATTGCTGATTAGGGGGTTTAGGGCATATTTGAAGCTTTTCTCTGAAGTATTCAAGATTCACAATATGTTTCTTATTGTTCATTTTGAAATGAATCAAGTGGTGATAAACTATAGCAGTGGCCCATACTCTTGCTTTAGATTTTCAGGAACATCAGTGTGACCTAGAAGGCCTTGTCAAAGGGAGTTGATAGTGAGTTTCAAAAAAAAACAAATTCATACACCATTGAAGAGGTTGATTCTTTGGACTTGAGGTTTGAGCTTAGCCGAGTTACTTTTAACCTATCTTGGGATCGTTGGCAACAAGAGCGACTAAAGTGTCATCCAGTGCAATCTGTTCAGCTCTTGTGGTATCCATAGTTCTGCTTAAAAAAATCAATACAATGTTTATATAACCAAGTTTATATATAACTATATAGACCTTTTATCTGAACATTTTATGTTTTGACAATTAGGACCTCTAAGACTTTTAGCACTTGAAAAGATCTATTCCTCTGAATGGCAACTTAGATAGACTTATATGCTTAAGGAATTAAGGCAACTTCTTTGACAATTTAGGAATCGTGGTCTTTCTAACTAGTAGAGAATTTAGATAACCTAAGTCGTATTTTAGTTAACCTTGATTTTACCTTGCTTTTAAGCCTATTTTAACTTAATTAGATAGCATAATTAACCAATTTTAATTAGCCTGCTAGGTTAAGTTTTAATTTGCCTTCAAATTGAAATTTTGAACTTAAGTGTTTTTGGTCTAAATCTATTAGATCGGTTCCTTAAATATTTCAATAGATCAGTTCCTAAAACATTCACTAGATCGGTTCTTAAAACATTCACTAGATCAGGTCCTTAATAAGAACAGCTAGATCGGTCTTTAAACAAATCTACTAGATCAGTCCTCAAGGGACTGGACTAGATCGGTCCACTAGGAATTTGACTAATTCGGTTCCTTAAGGAAAACGACTAGATCGGGTCCTTAACAAAAATGACTAGATCGAGTTCTTAAGAGTTTGACTCGATCAGTCCTCAAATGTTCTGAGTAGTTCGGTTCCTTAAGGAAAATGACTAGATCGGTCCCAAAGGTTTTGACTAGATCGATTCCTAAAGGGACTGGTTTAGATCGGTTCCCAAAGGTACTGGTTTAGATCGGTTCCCAAAGGGACTGGTTTAGATCGGTTCCCAAAGGGATTTGACTAGATCGGGTATTCACTCATAAAACTTTACAAGTATGATTTTTTGCATTTACACTTGTTATTTTAGCACTCTTAGCATGAGAACAACACTTAGGAACA